>NW_010587531.1:117555-132368 GCF_000705375.1 Tinamus guttatus | reverse complement strand
GATACACACCCTTTTTTAATTTTTTTTTTTTTTTTTGCTTGTAATGGTTCTACCAGACATGTTTCTCTGCTCAATTATTTTGTTTTCTTTTCAAAATCACCTTCCATCAACTTTCAAATGTTTCACCTTGATGCAATAAATAGTAAGTAAATTCTTTTAAGTTATATCAGGATTACTTTAAAAATGGGAAGTTTCAGAAAACAGGATCAAAAATATTTCCTTTAATGCTTTTCTACTCTTACCTACACAATTAAGAGGCTAAAGCAAAAAAACAAGCCCTCCTCTTTTTCAAAAAATGGAAGAAAATGTAATTACCTTTGCCTATAAGGACACCTATTTTGGAATCCAACTTTTCTCCTGGATCGCAGTTCCTTGTCACTAGTTTAAGGACGGGAAGAAAGGGTCTAACATCACAAAGTCTCCGAGTTTCATCTTCTAGCTCTTCATGCACAGCAGTCTGATTCACACATGAGAACATGTAAGAGTCGATCTCCATGAGGAGATGGAAGAGCGGGTATGCATGTGCTTGCTTCCATAACAGCTGCAAAAAACAGACCCAGCAATGAAGGCAACATCAAAGTTCCTTTATGTCCCCCCAAGAATCTTAAAATCAAATGGCTTAAGTGTAAAATGTTTGCTATATTCTCTATCCAGCCCCACAGTCTCCTAGCAAAACAAACTCTCAAGACACTGGCACCTTGTTTTTGTTCTTATATATTACCTCAATCTCAGTCAGGATGAGCAATTTAAATAGAAGTCCTCATCAGAAAGCCTCTAGGAGTTTCAAGTAACAGAACCATCAGATGAGTAATCTCTTTACATAATCTGTAGTGGTGCATCTCATCAGTAAGGAATACTACTTACGTAACACATGGAATAGTTGTACTTAGAAAGGATGTTAAAGAAAAATCCCACATACCTGTTGCCAGTGACTAAAAAGTATCAGTTCTTATTTGAATGAATAGAATGAATCTTTATTTTTGTAAACTCACTTTAATGTTCTTTTTTTCCTTACAAAACTCAAATTTTAGTTCTGCAGGTCCCAAATGCCCAGTTTGCCTGCAATTAGTTTAAAAGAGTTTTATGTCAAATCAAAACAAGGCACAAATTTCCAGAGTATTTTATTTTTGTTAATGCTACAGCCATACACTTAAAATGGCTCTAACACTAACACTTAACCCACATACTTAAAATAACCTGAAAGCCCTCAAATAGCTCTTTATTCTGAAAACCACACACAAATACAAATGCAGGTAGAAACTCTTGCGGCTCTTGCAGATACACGTAGGCTTGTGGTTAGTACAATTCGGACTCAGCTACTTTTTCCAATTTGTTCATGATTTTGTTGTTGTGATGTAAACGCAAACAAGCCCCCAAAGGATGGTCTTGTTCATCACTGCAATACTGTCAAGAAACTCACTTGAGATGAAGGTTGGAACCCACTCCTGAATAAAGAATTCCCCTGTATGGACATAACCTTTTACGAACACAATCATGACATGCTTCCAGCGGGAATTATTTTAAGTATTTGAGTACACGAAACTTCCTGAGTACATGAAACTTGTTTGTTGGATCACTGCAATTATTAGAGGCACTCTCATGTCTTTTAAAATATAAGTGGTTCACTTGATAAAAAAATATTTTGTCACCTACAAAAATTTCATCTTACAATTTAAAACTACTACTGATATGAAGAAAAACCCCCTATAAATACACAGCGGTGGAATATGTTGTACATGTTTAGCAAGCACTGCAGTGACCTACCACCTTTATTGCAAGTCTGCCAGCTCCAGGCACAGATTAACCTGCAGCTTTAATGCCTTCCAATGGCCATTATCTGATGGCAGCTCTGCAGATCATCACCAATTACTTCCTTAGGCCCCAAAAAAGGGGCTGAACGACTGCATTAGATCTCCTCCAGATCAGTGCATCCTGTACACAACAGAGGTTTCTCCCCCTTCCACCCCACCTGCATTAGTGATGGTCCATTAATGTTTTTAAGCCTAGAGGCTAATGAATTAACAACCTAAACTGCATTTTCCCCTAAAACCATCTTAGTTCTTGTAGCTAGAGTCATAGAGTCTTGGCTTTCCTATGCTCCATCTCCACTACAATGTTTAACAAGCCCAGAGGCAGAATTTTCATACAAAATCTCACATCAAAGTGATCAAAGTCACTTACAACTCTTCAGGAAAACAGGTGCCAAAGTGTGTGTTTGTGTGTGTGTATATATATTTTTAAAAGAAACACTTTAGGTTCTTACAGAACAAAAATGGCAGTGCTTTTGGGGCACACTGTACGTAAGTGACCAACCAGCATAAGCTTGTAAGAATTCTTTGTCAGGAACGTAATAAATAAATAAATCATATTGTTAAACTTTATGCAAATATTTTTTGCATGTTAGCAGGAATAATAAGGCTTTTTCCATTTATTTCTTATCACTTTATTACCGAGTGGCATACCCAATAACAAGCTTTATCCTCTCTGCATATCAAAAGAATTTGGATATAAAGTAGTTTGCTTCAAGATGTACAATAAAATCCTACACATACGCAGGCAGATACTTATTACATCATGTAAAAAAAAAATTCCTTGGATTAAGGACTAAATTTGAACTTCTCAGCTGCCAGGACCTACACATGCTACGTATTACAACAGGCCTAAAAATCTCTTAACAGAAATTTGTACTCAGGAAGGAATAACAAGGATTTATATTCCTAAATTAAAGCAGACAGGAAAGGAACAGCAAAGAACCTGCAACTCATTCTGATGAAAGAGAGAAAGAGGAGTTTTTTTTCCTGAATGGCACTTTTCATGAAAAAAAGAAAAAAGAAAAAAAGAAGAAAAAAAGTGAGGATGAATGCAAGGATGACAATACGGATTTTCTGCCAGGAGAAAGTAAAATGGGACCAGACTGAAAAAGCAAGACAAATCTAAAAGCTAAGTGAACTCTGTTAACACTGGCTTCATATTACCTACCTACAATAACCATCTCCTAACGAAAGGATGTTAGACAGTTTTAGGAGAGCCTATTTTATGGTCACCAACTTCTGCATCCGAGAAGCTTTAGCACTACGAGGATTTTCAATATTTACAAGTTTGGAAGACTTTCTTTTACTCTTTTAAATACTTTTACAAGCCAAAAGCTGTCTCACACACTGTTCAGAAAGGAAAGGTGGGCTCTTGCTAGCAATGCCAGGAAGCCTCTTTGGGATCCTAGGCAAAGTTCCATACCTTGCCTACCCTGGCCACTGCTCCACATAATTCATCACAGAGGCAAATGATTTTAGAACCAACAACTGAAAATATATGATAAAATCTGAAAAAATCTTTCTTCAAATACAGCAAAGGGTCATTCAGAAAGCTTATAAAGCACTAATTCAGCTGGGGCCCCTCTGCTGTGACAGGCTTTCAGAATAGGAATATATATAAATTTATCCTTCAGTCTTGACTGGAAGCCTTCACAGGTGCCTGTTTAGCCTCATCAATTTAACTTCCATTATCTTCACTGTCAAAGCAGCTTAAATTCAGACCAGAATTTTACGTGCAATTCAGGTCAGTGTTGCAGTCCGTGAGCATTAGGAGCAATGAGAGTGCAGAATATTGGTTACCATTATTCTAGGTTATCCTCTAACTGGGTATTCAAAATACTCCAAAACCAAGAACAGACCCGACCCACTGTTCTAATTTAAAGAACAAAACATCTTAGAACTTTAGAAATCAAATTTTATTAATTCCATCCTTTTACAATTATGCAAGATATTGCCTGGACAAACTATGTGAAAAGCTGTCCTTCAAAATACAGAATCCACAATATCACATCCCCCCAAAATTGAAGCCATTTTAAATAAAGAATAAAAGAGAGCTGCTCTTTTAAACACCGGAACATTAAAGAAAAACGTTTTGAGAATAAACAGAAGTATTTCATACTTCATTACTGAAAAACAAAAGAAACCCCCCCAAGCACCTAGCACTCTTTTTAAAGTGGTGCCCTAACAAGCAACTTGTACATAAACTTCCAAAAAGTGGCACAGATAGTTCTCAGAATATCCGTCTTTAGATTCTGCTTCTTCTAGTAGACACAAAATATGTAACTTTTGTATTTAAAATCAATTTGGACACTGTCTCTCCTGTTTCATATTAATCAGAGAAACATTAAATACACATGTAGAATATATTATTGATGCATTAAAAGATTTATTATGTAGCTGAAGTGCATCTTTCAGAAAGAAGCTATTCTGAATCTCACTGTTATGCTCCCAGATACACCAAGACATAATGTTATACATGCCCATCTTGAAAAATTATTTTGATACATTCACTCAAATTTATCACCTGCTTTTCATAAAGGCACATCAAAACCGGTAACAGAATTCAAATTGATTAGAACTTAACTTGTAATTTAATTGTCCATTTGGTTTTACCTGCTTAATATGAGATATGGTGGCATCTCGAGGGACATCGAGGTTGATGTAGATTCCAGTGGGCAATAGGAAGTCCACAGATATGGAGCCATCAGCACCAATCTGTGAATCCACTGCCCAGATGTCAAGGCTGTCTGTCACTGCAGGAGGCATTATGGAATCTCAACAATATCATAGCCACATGACCTTGGGGAAAAAGAATAAAATCCAAATTCAGTATGTTTAACCTTCTATAATTAAACACACATTTTAAAAGTCTTTGGAAAGTTCACGTAAGCCTCCTTGTGCAGCTCCACTCGCACGTCTGGGGTCTCAGATGTCAGTATTGCAAACAGGTATATAAAGTTTCAGTCATTACCTCTATATAGCATAGCAATAATACTTGTCTGGGCACAGTACTTCTGTTTAGGTGTATATATGATTAAGAAAAACAAACAAACAAAAAGCTGAGGCAACCCAATACATCAGCCAAGCTATTTCTGTTTCAAATAATAGTCAGAAACTTCTATAGGAACCATTAAAACTTCCAGATGAACACAAAACAATCAAAACAATTTGTGAGAAGACAGATCATCTGCTATGCATTCTATAAAGTTAAACATATAGGCAACACATCTACAAATAAAGGTTTTCAAAGCAATTTGGAATTCTTTTCACAGAGCACAAAAGCCCACAGTTGCACACACAGCTAAAGCCCAGCAGACCAACTACATGATTTTTCACAAAGGGGCATCATTCTCCTTGCTCTAGCGCTTCTTCCACCCCTCTTAAAAAAAAAATCCAATAACTTCATTTAGAAAAACTCAAAACACTATAGGCCAATACTGTGATATGCAGCAGCTAATGCTTCATTTATGAAAAGCTAAATTTGCTTGACAGTGCAATTTCACATAAATTGAACTCAAATTTATGTGCAACTCACATAAATTTAAAACTCAATTAAAACTGGAAGTCCTTTAAATCAAATCATCCACTGTCATATAAATCATCATCATCTTTACTGACAACAGGGACACAGAAGTGGTGCCTTGGCAAAGTTTCTTCTGCCCAATACTCAGAGCCTGCATTGGAAAAAGTAAATAAATCAATAAAGATAGGGCAAAGCTGAGCATGCCTACAATGAACAACATACGCCAGTAGCACAAAAAACCTAAAACTTATTATAGTTAAGCAAGCTATTAATATTTTGTAAACATTAGAATAAAGTCTGTTGAGGGGCAACTAGTTTACTGGGTTTTTTTGTTGTTGTTGTTTAAGAAATAGAACCATTGAAATTGCCATGTTAAAATATCCTAAATACTCAGAGCTGCTCTTTGCCCCCACAGCTGTGGGGCTAGCAGCTTGCCAGGGAAAAGCTGCCCTACATGAGCCAGGTGATTTCCAAGCCTTTCCCTTCAGCCTTACAGAAGGTGTCAGCACCCAAACGCGGCTGCTGACAACCTGCTACCACACCAAAGATGTGGCTGCTCTTTAGTATTGTGCTTGTACTGGATAAAACAGCAGCAGCACAAAAGGCTGTAACTTTCAGAACATAGAGGCACGTAATAAAAAAACTCTACGCAATAAAGAAAAAGTTGGGAGCTCCTGTTATCATCACTATTGAATAACACATTGTTTTCATTGGCTTCTGATTTACAATAAACCCCCTCTGTTGCATCAGGATGAACCAAAACAAGAAAGACTTTTTTTTTTTTTTCCTTTGGTGGGTGGGATAGGGTAGAATAGAGCTGGTGACAAGAACAAGCCAGGCAGGAAAATGTTTGATTTTGATTATCAGATCTTTACAAATCCTTCTCTTCATTCATCAATGGGTGTGAAAAGTTGAGCACTGAGACTGGTATCTTAATTTCTGTTGTAAACAAACCAACCCTAATCTGTCATGTAACACAGAGCACACTACCAGCATAACCTGGCATCTGCTTGGAAAATCTTGAAGAAACAAGTAGTTAGACACTACAAATCACTATTTTTCGTAAGATATTAACATGTGGTATCATTTGTTCTTGCTCATTCCACTACTTCTCCCTGTAATATCGTGGGTGCAGTTTTGTTGCAGCTGACAACAGCAGTTACAGAAGAGTCACTTGAGCGCTGCAGAACAAAAGCTTTTTCATACTTGCATGCGCACACGCAGCGAGCCTGCTCCTGCGGTCACCACTGCGAACACAGCGCTAGGGCCAGCCTGCAGCACGCGCTTAATAGGTGCAGCAGCCGGGAGAGTAAAAATTAACTGCTCCATGTGGTTATTCCAGTCACAGGCACCCTAATTCCTCTTATTTTCCTGTTATTTTGGATTTTTTCTGTAACATTTGCAATTGTTGAAACTGCTTGAGCACTTCCGTGAGTTTAAGGCATTAAGTATGAAGCTGCATAGCTTAGTAGGTAGAAAACACAAAATAGAGTTATAAGTTATTATTAGAAAGTTATTTACAACTGCTCACTTTCAAAACAGACATCAGCCACTCCTTAATCCTATCTGCCTTTTCAGCAAGCAAGGGAAGAGCCGCCAGCCTGAGCGTGCTGGGAAGCAACCCTTGCCCTTCAGGTACTCGATACCCCCTTCCACAGCGACGCCAGCCTGAGCGTGCTGGGAAGGAACCCTTGCCCTTCAGGTACTCGTACCCCTTTCCACAGCGACAGGTCGGGTTTTTTTTGTTGTTGTTGTTTTTTACAGGGAGTGTCTAGTCATGGATGTGGTTTCCACCAGCACCGACGTCACTGGGGTCAAGAGGGAGCAAGTCTTTATACCGTGAACACGAGGCGGCTCCGAGTGACTCACGGGCTGGCCTGTAAACGCGCAGCGGCGCCGACACCGCGAGCGCCCGGGCAGAGACTGCGCCCAGGCAGAGCCATCGGCATCACAGCAGGAGCCGTTCGCAACAACTGCCAGCGCGAGGGGGAAAAAACAAGCACAATAATAATAAAAAGCTATTTCGGGCTTTCTACCTCATGACTATGCTTGTCTATTGTCATTGTGGAAGCAACTCCTCATGCAGGAGGAGGAAATCATTAAAAGAGGGCTTAATCTGGGCAATTCAAGTATCTGATCAATTATTATTTAATAGTGCCACAACTCAATCTTAAATGCTCTTCTAAATTACAAACATGTAATTAAGTTAAGAAACTTCCTATAAACGCTAAGTGATCTTTCAGCTATGTACTTCAAATTGTTTTCAAATAATATGTATACATATACACATATATGGCCCCAAATTGCTCTATTTATTTCTAATATGCCGCCAGACCTGAAAAGAGTTACTAAGATACATAGATAGAAAAGAAAAACAGACTGGTAGAACATCTCCAGGAAAAGAAAAAGGAAATCTAACTGCCATCTTTGCACTTACATGTCTAAAGCACACAAGCAAGGAGCCCTGGAGCCAGCTGTATCAAGACAGCCAGCTGCAGTTTTTCCATCCATGGAATTACATACCTTGTACACGAACAGAGTGCTAAGGCTGAAGTGGAACAAGGGGCACTTCAAGTTTTCCTCGCCTGCACAGTGAACCTCCACGCAGGGCCACACAAGGGTTTTTGTGAGGCACCCCAAGGCAGGCTGTGCAACACTGAGCAGCGCCACGCACTGCACTGCGAAGGGGAAGGCTCCGTCCTCCCGTCCCTTCAACCCGCTCTGCGCTGCCCACTCCTGTCTCCAAGCCAGCACACACCAAGCCCCTTCATACACAGCTACACCTGATTATTCAAGTAGAAACCACACAATTTTCTGTCAGGTTATTGAGCTGAATCCAGCCACAAGGGCTCTAACGAATGCCCCAGCTCACAAGGGGGAAGGGAATGGACGCAGGGCCTGCCCCCCTCCTTAGCAGCAGCCTCCACGTTCCAGGCAGCCAAAGAAGCCTCAAGGTGCAAGTTTACAGCTGGTTGCACTGATGCAAGGTCATGCTGCCCTTCCTGCTCAAGATGCTCTTCGGGCCACGTAAGCACCAGGGTAACCCTGCTGTCAGCAGGATGGCACAGCTCTCAGCTCACCTTGGGGCTTTTTTTCCTTCCCCCTCCCCAAGCAGAGCAGCTTTCTAAGCAGGCACAGTGCAGGGACACAGAAACCCAGCTGGCAGGAACAGGGCTGCATCAGCCCTTTGGAGTCATTAAGCTGCAGTTCCAACCAGGTGTTTTCAGCTGGGAGAGCCACCAGCCCAACAAGAACAACATCAAATGCCAACAATGAGTACTTAACAGCCACTGAACTGCTGGGTAAAGGCAGAGAGAGGGAATCAAGGGAAACAGACCTTAGGCAGAGCAGATGAGGCAGCTGGAATGATTTATTTTGGAGCAGAGGCTCAGGGGAGGCCTTATCGCTATAACGACCTGAAAGACGACTGCAGTGAGGCAGGGGGCCATCTCCAGAATAGCTTCCGGTAGGACAGGATGAAATGGCCTCAAGTTGCACCGAGGAGGTTCGGGTTAGATATTGGGAAAGATTTCTACACAGAGGACAGGTGAAGCACTGGAGCAGGCTGCCCAGGGCAGTGGTGGAGTGACTGTCCCTGGCAGTGCTGAAGAAATGTGTAGATGAGGCATGCAGGGACATGGTTTAGCAGTCCTTGTGGGGATGGGTGTACGGTTGAACTTGATGGTCTTAAAGGTCTTTTCCAACCATAATGACCCCATGAAGCGAACCATACAGCAAGTTAAAGATCACTGATTTCTTCGGCAAATACTCTCTGCCCTTGTCACTGTTCAGCAACAGACCAAACTGCCCCATCGCAGAAGCAACATAAGCTGATTTTACCTTCATCATGCATTTCTGCAGTATGTAAGGATGTTCTCTCCCCCTGAACACTGCCACCTCTCTGCACGGCAAACACCAGACAAGAAGCATGTGTGTCTGGGCTATACATACAGTGTAGGTACAAAAACCTCCGTACGTACAGTGTACGTAGCCCAAGGAGTTACTGCCTCAAGGCATTAACAACATTCGGCTTATGGAGACTGAATGAATTCTGAAGCTAAAATTCAATTCATAAATTGTAATCCACGTGTAATTCCAACAAAGATACAAAACAGAATTAGTGTATACCAAAAAAATATATAGCTACTTATTTACAAGGAAGAAATGTAGGAAAGTTTGAAGTTCTGAACAGCAGGCTAAAACTAAAAGGAGTTGAATGTTTTTACACCCTTTTATATTGTTTCTCCTCTTTCTGTCATCACCTCTTAATTCTCCATTCAATTTTACTCTTTAAATTGTAATGCAGAGCAAATGCAACTGTCCATTTATTTAGAAAGCTTCTAGCATTCATTCAGCATAACTGTTATAATGTCAACGTCATTTAGTTATCTTCTGGGCAGAAAAAAATGTGTTGGTTGAGAGACACTGAAAGAACAAAAAAATTAATACGATAGGCAGAAGAAACAAATGAAGTCTTTGTGCTTTTTTTCCCTTCCCTCTGTACAGCCTTTCTTTCAGCAGCTAAAGGGACATGAAAACTTTCACATAAGTAGTTTGTCATATCAGCAAGATTGGAGGCATTAAAAAGCAGTCACACATTCACACCATTATTAAGTTATAAAGACTCAATATTAACCTGTGTCATGTAAGTTCTTCTAAAAACAACATGTTGAAGAACAAGCACCAATTCTCAAATTTCAGATTGTGTCATTAAATTAGAAATTGTCCATTACATGTGAACTTGATTCAAATCCTCTATCACTCATCCTTTGAGGTGCATTTTTCTTGTTATTTTAACTGAAAGAGTATCAGCATAAAAATCCAGTGCAACACTGATATATTATCAAGAACTATCAAAAATATTAGTAAAAGAAACTGCAAGGAAGCTAGGAAATATAAACACTCATCAACAAACATCAAATTTTGACACGCTCAGTTATAACTCACATCAATTAATCCTCTGGAAGCCCCACAGCACCACAACACTCAGACAATTCTTTAGAAGATATTTCGTACATTACCTATTCCTGAAACTGGTCATGCTTTCTCAAATGAAATATATTACCTCTAAGGAATACCAAAAGGTTTTTTTGCTGAGTGAGGGGTGAATCCAACACACCCACATCCTTATTTATCAAAGGTTGGTTTCCATATGGAGTAGGTTTCACTTAAGCCACCTCCTTCAAACAAAGGCACCTTTGAAAGCTGCATAAAATATGTTTGGCTCCTCAGGTTAAAGGACATTTGCATTTGTTAAGCTTTAAAATAGTGAAACTGTCAATTAGACACTTGATTTATTCTTCTTTTCATTGAAAATATGAATATTTACATAAAGGACAAAGATATCATGAACTAGCTTGTTTCAATGAAGTAAAAACAAGCGGGCCCTCTTACGCAGGCTTTTACTTTGTTTTATAAAATAAGTTATTACAACTGCTAGGCGCCACATTCCAGGATGGTCACCACTGCAATCAATACAGCTTTTTATTTACTGTGTGCTCTGTCATGTGGCTGTCAAGGGGCTTGAAAAAAAAGGTTCTGTAGCAGTGAAAGCAGTGAAAAAGTGCCACCCTATCCAGACACATAGGGATAGTCTTTAAACAATATCTTACTGTCCAGAGCAGACGAGATGACAATCTGACCACAGCAATTTTCTAGGAAACAGCAGCAGCAGAGCACATCGCCTAAGCAGAAGAAACACTGAGCACTTGCACAATATCATCTTTGTAATCATTTTTGTAACTACGTAAACATCTAATACCATAAAAAGAAGGGCAAGCCATGAAGGAAACGTTTGAGAACTCATAAGGCAAAAGAATCTAGCAGCAAAGATACAAAAGCAGTTTGGGTATGTAGGAAGGTTTGTGTTCTATGGAACTTAAAAGATGAAAAAAGAGCAAAAGGAAAACTATTCCTTCATATTTGAAAAACACTTAGGTTTCCTCTAAAGCCCTGATGAAGTCAAACATCTACTGTAGAGCGGCATGCCAGCTGGTGGTTCTGTAAAAGCAGATCCTCTCCTATTCCTTAAATCCCAGCAAGACCACAGTCACTGCCACAGCCAACAGGTCTCTAGGTCCCAATCCACACGGAGGTCCAACTGGCAGCCCCGAGCCCAGCAGCTCTCCCAGCCTGCTGACCTCTGCTGGGTTCCCAGTGACCAACAAGTTCATTCCCTGACCTATTCCACACCATGCCACTGAACTGCCCATATTCCTACAAAGGGTGGACCTACTCGGGGTTCTGGCCTTCGACAACTGCATGGCTGGATTTGGGACTATATCCCATACAAAGAGATTTACCAACAGCCTGATGGCAAATACTAATGCTTAAATCAGTAAATCTAAGATTTTTTTCACTACAGGAATCCTATAGCTATTTTTGTACAAAGCAAAGATTTTCAGTATTTCAGACATCTATAGCATGGCCTGGGAAGTTATTTTTAAAAATCATGAGTTGCTATAAATATTTCCTAACAGTTCATTTCAACTGCCACATGAGCTGGCCCTATGGAATGGAAAATTAAGTGTCCATTTAGTGAGGATTCCTCTAGAAGTCAGAATAAAAATCACTATTTAATTTTCTAAAAATATCTATCTGCAGAAAGCATGAAATGCTATATTTAAATGTCATTCCCTAAGAATGCTTAGACCAGTAGCTAAAGAGCCATCTCAGTTATCAAGTTGAGATTGTCATTCTCCTCATGAGCTATAGCTGATTTTTTTCCACAGATGACGATAATTGTTTGTATATTTTCCACAGCTCCTGATTATTTTGTCTGTTTATCTGTTTGATATCTCTCCATTACTCTGCTATGGTCATAGCAGTACAGGCACCCCAGCAGAAACCCAAGTGAAGAGCTTTCCACTGGTTGCAATACCAGAGTCAAGACAAGGAATCGCTGTTTCACTGATCCTTCAATGAAGCCAGTTTTCTCCTTTTCCTCCCCAAACCAGCAAACAAGATCCAGCTCAGCCCCACATAGGCACTACCAGCAAAGCTCCCTCGCTGGGTCTCCGCAGCTGCTCCTTCTGCCTTCAATCCCTTTATCTGCTTTTCTGCATCACCAGAGGCAAAGCTGGGACACAGAACCACTAACCGAGGGTGAAGACAGTTCTCAATACAGGTCAGGATTTCGAATTTCAAGGACATGAAGAGTTGCCCAAAGCCAGTTTCTATCAAGATGCCTCTGTCACAGCCCCCCTCCTGGGACTCGTCACGCAGCGCTGGCAGGAACACGGCCCAGCACAGGCCAGACCTCCCCACGCTCGCACGTCCAGCCCCTCGGCGCAGGGAGGCTGGCGGCAACGCAGGGCCGTGAGGCAGGGCACGGGCTCCCGGGCCTCCCTGCCGCATCGCGGCCTCCCTAAACACCCGCGTGCCCAAGGAGGTGGCTGCGTCGCCCTGCGCAATTACCGCAGCTTCGGAATCACTGCGGGGGAGCCAGGGGAAGGCCCCTCGGCACTGAGGTTCAATTACTCTTACTAAACCATGCCCAGAAGTCTGAAGCATATTCATTTCAATTAAAGAGCATGCATGTAAAATACAGAAACTCAGCACTGAAACACACCTCTCTCTCAAACCACACCTCCTAAAATAAAGTTAAATAGAATCTCAGGCTGCCCTCTTCCAAAAAACAAGAAAACAGAATCTCAGGCTGCATATCTGAGCATGAAAATTTTCCTTTTTTTTTTCTGTTCTGATTTCAAGAAGTCCATATAAGATGCCTGTAAGAAATCTGAAAAAATGCTTTAAGATTTGCTGTTGTAATTTTACTGATTTATACAGCACTAAGCAAACCATATTTTTATCCATTTATCATGCAGGAGTTGTACAGTCAAAACCAAAACAATAAATCAAAAAAAACCCAAAATATTACATCAGTTCTAACTGTGCTTCCTAGTGTCCTTCTTGCCTTCTCAACTGCTCACAGTTATTACTTGTTCCACTATAAACAAGGAGAAAATGAGAAATAAATGTTTTGCTTACACTTACAACAGATTTTAAGTGATTAATATTTAATTTCCTTTCAAATTGTAAAGTAGAGCTACATCATCAAGTTTCAACGGCCAATTAAATGTTTCGTTCAGCAAATAAAATTTTAGACCTCTAAATTATGGCCCAGATTAGTTTCTACTACAAAAATGTCTGACCTGAAATTGAGGGTTTTCTATATTTAGATATACGCAGGGAATAGGAGACTCACTTTTCAATTACTGCTGCTAGTTCAATCAAAACCTTTAGGAGACTGTTATTCTCCAGCACAGATGGGTTTTAAGTATCTAGAAAGAGGACTTTAAATAATAATAATTACTACTAAAATTAATTAGGAGGTGATTTTTTTTCTCCTTTAAAGATGGCACAGTACAAAATACAAAGCTATCACATAAGCAGACTGCTTGACTGTCATTAATATCAACATCTCGGATTGTTAAAGCTTGAAAGATGCCTTGGTCCAAGGGGAAAAGAAAAATCAAGAAACAGGGACGTCATCAGACTGGGCATTCTTCTTCATTGGGTCAATTGCTTAGAGCAATTTGGTCTGGAATCAATTTTGACAAGAAATGACTTATCTATTTTCCATTCATACACTTAGTTTGACATTATTTTATGCAGACATTGAAACAGCTACCTATATTTAATGTTGACTATTAAGTGAAAGACCGAGTTCTATATGAAAGAACCAGAGTCAATGGAAGCTTCAGAGCTCAGAATTCAAATACAAGATGAGAACTTTTCAGATTATGTTTACTGGCCACTTGAAATATGGCCCAGATTAGGAACTGATATCAATTTCTATGTACTGATGTAAAATAACATCCTTGCTTAGAAAAAGGCAGCTAACAGACATACCGAATTCTAAATCTATATTTAATTGAACTCTAAATGTAATTTATCTCCTGCCTTTAACACAAAAGTAATCAAAATAAAATGTGTTCTTCTGGCAAATAGAAACACTTCACAAAATTTTCCAAGTAGGAAAAGTTTAGCTTCACTGACCAGCTTTCATAGACATTCTTCTACCCAAATTATTACACTATGCACGCATCCTTTATTTAAGGAGGGAAGAGTCATTGCCCTTTGGCAATGAAAGCAGTAAGTCAAAATACTCTTCTTGTACAGTCGTATTGTTCAGTCCTAATGACCAGAATTTTTCATTCCTAACTAGGTATTCAAATATGTATCCAATGACTTCTGCGGGATTACATTCACATACCAAGCACCAGAAGTAAAATCAGTGTCAAACAATTATGCAGATTGCCCCCTATTTCTAACCTTTTTTAAAAATTATTTTTCTGGGAGTATGTTCTACCTGCCAAGTTAGAGGCTACCGTAAGCTGGAAGGGCTCTGCCTTCTCTCCATTCAAGCTGTATCACTTGGCAAATTACAAGTTCCAGTTTGGGGATTGAGGCAGCTAACAGCAAAATGACAGTTGGAGGTCAACCATTGCAAAGTCTGGTAGATTTTCTTGTGCATT
>NW_010587531.1:83224-102460 GCF_000705375.1 Tinamus guttatus | reverse complement strand
GCCCCTGCTCCTCACTCTCTTTTTCCCCCTTGAAGGTGCTGCCGCCCCGACCCCAGCGCAGCTCTGTGGGACACCGGTCACTGCGGCACCGGGCAGCAGCGCAGGAACCTGCACGCGCTGGTGCTGCTGGCGCTGTGGCCACCGCATGACGACGCCGTCAAGTAGCTGTCACAGATAAAGCCTTGAGCACTCTGAACTCTCTCCACAGGCCATTTCACCAGATCCATGAACAGACTTCAATTACATCTCACCCCAGACACGTTTTTTTTTCTCCTCCCTGACAGGTTGTAATAAGCTCCAAATTCCTTTTCATTTTGTGTTTTAATGCCTCCAAACTAACAGCAGTTATGACAGCAATGAGAGTTGCCCCCATATTTCAGATTACAGTTGATCAACTCGCTAGGACACTTGTGTGCTCGTCATGACATGGTTACAGGCAGCACATGCAATACAGGTAACAAATCTGGACAAAGCATCTTTAAACACCTATTTCTATACCCTGCATAGCTGTGAATTGAACAGAGGTTTTAAATAAAACTAAAATTTTCCATTTCCTTATCTCGAGATTCCCTTCCCACATCCCTCCACAAAACACCACACACACTGTTATTCTCCCCCACCTCAGGCTATTGTTACACATGTTCTCAGCATAACAAAACCTTTTTGTGCAGAAAGGCTCCATCTGAGTCATGTCTTTGCACGCCAAACAGCTGTACACCTAGGGCACATTCCTGGTCACTAGGAAAATGTGTCAGCTCCAGCATTCTGCCCTCACATTACTTTGGCCCTTGGATGGCCCTGACAGCACCTTGCACGCATCTGGCACCAGGATGCAACAGCAACATCTACAAAACAGCATCAGCTTCGGCAGTCCATGCACAGCAGCTTGGTGTGGCAAAGGCAGAGGGACAGCAGACTCTGAGGGGATTTATTTTCCTGAAAAAAGCAGTTCTATTCAAAACTGTGAGCAATGGCAGAGCGCATAATGGCCACTCTGTACTGCACAGGCGGCCCTTTGTGTGCCTGCTGCCCACTGTCACCCAAATAAAGGGCTTTACAACACCTTGCACAGGGAAAACAACACGGCCAGCTCCCAGCTGGCAGCCAGGGGAAGGGCCATTGGATTGCAACCTCCCAAAATAGCTTTTATGGCATTAACAAAACTTCCATATCTCATTTTACATCCCTCCACCTATACGAGAAAAATCTCGCTCGCCCCCTAAGTTGGTACACATTGTTACTTTGCAGAGAAAATAATGTCTGTTACTCACCGAAACTTAAAACTTGTTAATAGTAGGCAAATGGCTTTGGCAAGACAGTTTCAGGTACTGTGCTTAGGAAAATTAAAGCAGAAAAATCTGGCCTAAACTGCCAAAAAACAATATTTAATCATCCAGAAAGGAAACACTGAGATTCCTCAAGAATGATGTATGCGAGGAGGACGTGCATTAAACAACCTAACGCATGAAAATCATCTACAGAAAGGGCTGTGTGCGAGTGCAGCACCGCAGGAGTGCTGCAGCACTGAGCGGGCCTCACATGTGGGGGACAACACATGGAATTTGCCTTATCAATAATCCGACCTGCCCGCCGCAAGAGTAAGCAACTTTTAACACAACACTAGTAGGAAAAGACAGGAGGGACCATGAAAAGGAAGGGTAGCAACTTCTTGAAATATTGCTACCGCTTGGGCAGTGTCAGGTGATGGTGTCTGGCAGAGGACAAACTGCACTAACAAGGTGGCAGTTCAGCTGCGTCTCAGGCACATGGATTATTGACATGTCCTTCAGTATCGCAGTGGGGGTCCCACCTCTCATCTCAATGCACCACCAGCACCACTGAGCACTTTGTTAGAGGTACATTACAGAAACAGCTCACCATGTGGCAGCCCAGGCACCATCTCCTGCCTCAATTTCAGCAAGACTTAAAGAAAAAACCAAACTGCTCACACATCAGGAAGAGTAAAAAAAAAAACAAAAAAAAAACTGCTCACACATCAGGAAGACTAAGACCTTGATACAAGTAACATCCTCCTCAAGTTGCAACCTTAATTTGATGCTACTTTCTCTACTTATACATAAATGCCTCTACCTACTTTTTTTTTCCATCTCCCTAGTACAGATTTTGCAAAAATAGTTCCATTCACCCGTACAAAACAACATCTTGCATTAAAAGCATCTTGCACAGCTCGTGCCTAGCCGAGTCAGGGCTTTTGCCTGCATATAACCTCACACACCACAGCCAAGTTTCCCACTAGCTTTCATCACACCTGCCTGCTTTGTGCACCTGACCTCCTGCCCACGATTAGTGTTTCTTTGCAACAAGCAGCAGCACAAGACTGTTGCAACTGCCACTTTTCAGATGAGGCACTGACTACATTTACATTATTTCTATCAACTTTTCTAATCAAATACAAAGATCCTATGGCACAATTTGATAGAAACTAGGACACAACCAGCTTGCTTACTCGTTTACTAAAAATAGGCTCCCATGTCCAGCAGGTTTTAACGTGTCAGAGCTCAACATCACAGCTGCCATACCTGCCTACATACTGTGACACCACCAGTGTCAAGCTCATTATCTTTGTACCACTCTGATCAGGAAAATCAAGCATCAGTGCTCAGAATACATTTTAGCAGTTCTGTTTTGCTCACCAGGATGTATTGCCCCAACAGATGAAAAGGTAACAGAATATTTGTAGTCTTGCAGGTGGTGCTCTTCATCTCTCAGGTTCACCCCGTGTTATTATGCCCAGCCAGATGCAAACACTGTGGAAGAGATGAAGCAAACTGCAACAAAACTTAAATGGGTTAAAGAAACTCCTATTTCTCCAATCTTATTTACATACTCAGGTCCTAGCTGGACTTCCTGTTGGGCCATTCTGACAACAGAAAGGAAACAAAGGTAAAACTGGAGTCACAATCGCTCATCCTATCGAGCATACCACACTCTTCAGCAGCTGTGGAAGTTAAATATGAAATATGCTACACTAGGCTTATTTATCCATGCGGTCTGCATATAACTTCCAATTGCTGTTTGGCCAAGCCTGCTTTCCCAAGCCCCTGTCCAGTCGCTGATGTCCGGGTTGAAAGGCAGAGTTAGCCAAGCTTCCTCCAGTGCACGAGAGCCCCAGCAGAGCAACCCCAGCGCCCGCATTGCACAAGAGCCGTTTCCTTTGCAAGCAAAGGCACTCACAGCGAACATCCCTTCCAAACG
The DNA here is from genome assembly GCF_000705375.1 of Tinamus guttatus. The sequence goes on along the minus strand of NW_010587531.1, from coordinate 99,244 downwards.
CGGTCGTGCATGGTCCATGAATCACCAAAGACTTTCTCAAAAACAGATCTTCATCGCTCCCAAGTCTTATGCCATGTGTAAACCCAGGAAAGATCAAGGCACCTTTGACATATTCCTCTTACCATGAAGCACAGGTACCACATTAACATCTCTAGCCCACAGCGAAAACGTGATCCCTTTAATCTTATTGATCATGACATATTACTAGAAAGCTAGTGTATCTTTACATATCTATACCTATATATCAGAACAAACTACCATTTTGTGAAACTAATATCCATAAGCACAAGTATTACATACAACATAATTCCTCTGAAAATACCTATTCTTAGCTCCAGACTACAATTTTGAGCTTCCATATAAAACACGATTTCAGCTTATTTGCTTCTGTGAACATGCCACAATTAAAATGCTACCAATGACATTGTTTTAAAATGAGTATCAGAAATAGATATAACTAGCTGCTAGACATGCAAAAGGCATTTATAGACTCCTTAAGGATGTTTTAAGTGCCTAGAAAGCTCTGACACTAATTTATGTCTATTCATATCAGTGCTCATTCCACTATAAAGCTCTTCTCCCACACTAATGCTTGAGCAAATGGGCATCGAGAGCTAAGACCAAATTCATGGAGAAGCACAAACAGTCCGTGCTCAGTGCTGGAGCTCAGTCACACCCTCTGTGATGAATTACAGTAAGAAAACACTGTCTGGAGCTACAAAACCTTCCCTCAGAAAAGCTTCTTTCTAACACACTGCAGAACCGTGTCCACAACGTGCTATTAAGCAGAGCCGAGGGTTAGGGACTCCTCAGATGCCAGCACATGTTTCCAAACGCTCCTCCACGCTACCTTCTGCTGCTAGACCATTTAGTCATCCTGAATCAGGGAGACTCACACTATTTCTAAGAATTACATTTTCAGCAGTTGCTTTGAGCTACATATGTAGCTAAATGGCCAACATGACTAAATCTGACTAGACGCCAAGGAGAGATCTTTGCAGCTTAAGGGGAAACATGTCTCATTACTTTTCTTTTGAACTAACAAATCACACCAGTCTTAGTACTACAAAAGCTCCATGCCTGCGTTAAATCTGTTCTTACAACAATACTGCCAGGTACTGATTAACCAAGCTGAAGTCTCTGCCTCTTTCACCCACGCTGTCTGGCAATCCATCACAACAGACCTGAAAACCTCACCTAAATGAGTAACACCCACTTGGATTAAACAACTAGGCAAGAGATGCCAAATCCCTATTTATCACAGTCACGTCCGTGGAACATCATGCAGCAAGTGAAACAATACGAGGGTTTGGATCCTCACTAAACAGAGGAGCAGAGAGGCGCCAGCTTAACCTCATGCTTCCCCACCTATTTCTCCTTCCCGTCGCCTTCCCTGTGCTGCTGGGAGCTGACACTGTTCCATCTTTTCCACGACACGCAGCCCATCTGGCTCGGGTTGAGGGAGCCCTTTAGACACCCGTGTCAGGAAGGCTGAGGCAGAGGCTTAAGTGGTTTGTGCAGCAGAGAGAGCTTGCTGAGGGCTCCGAGAGGCAAAAGGGGGTTGCATTTCCAGTACAAAACCCACATCCATTTCAATAGCCCCACCATTTACTGCATACCTCTCCTGCTTGGAGTGGGTTCACAGAGGTGTTCTGGTAAAATTCTGCTCTACGCTGAAGGCAGACTGGCTCGGAGAACTGCTGCCTTTCAGGGTATGATTACATCCCTTTGCAAGAGACCTTATGATATTCTAGCACTTTTTTTTTTTTTTTTTTTAATTCCTGGAATGTATCCGATGGCCACAAACAGTAGCTGTGTTCAGGAAAACCTTCCATGGGGAGGAAGCAAACTGCAAAGCCATCCCTCCTGCTCCACCCCAGCTGACATTACGCAAGCTGAATAATGCATGTCAAGGTATTAAGTAACATGTAAACATTTCCAGTAAGTGTTTCTGCTGCAGTCTTGGCTTAACTGGTATTGCTTCCCCCTCTGATAGTGGGAGAAATAGTTTCTTCAGCAAAAGCACACCCAGAGCTTATTATTAATGAAGCATTTCTTATAAATTCCTGACTGGAATTTTCCTCCTTCCCGATCTCCCAATATAGATTTAAAAACCCTTGAAAACTCACCTAAGGAAGCTTTGCTTGGAGACATGCTCTGCTAAAAGCCTCCAGTTGGCCTCATGGGCTATGCTCATTTGGCACCAAAGCAGAACTCTGAGAATTCATCCAAGGACAAATGACAAAGACCCATGTGAGCCCAGAATTTCATATGAACCTCTAGATTCTTGGCAGAATTTTTTCCCCACAATGCTGAGTCTATGTATTTTTACATTTCCCCCCTCCCCAAGATGTGAGAACAGGGTATTGGAAAGCCACAGCCGCTGCTGAGTGGTAGGAGAAATCCCCTTGGGATTCGGCACGGTTCATGCGCGCAGCCGCCCTGCTTGCACAGCGTGTACCCCAATTCCCTTCCCTTGGCACCGCACAACTGCGACGGAGGCGTCTGCAGAGAACCATGCGGAAGCCAAGAACATCCCTGCGAGGAAGACAGGCTCTCCAGTCACCCCAGCGAGGCTGAAATCCACCACTCCCAAAGGAGAATTGCCCAAGAATGTTCCTGGGATTTTCCATTGGAATTTGTACTTTCCCAAAGGGCTTTTTGTAGAAGAGCCCAACCCAGGTTTGGCTGTCGGAGGCACTTCCAGGACACAGCACCACATGCCCCTCTGAAAAGTGTTTGCTAAAGACTTGACCCTCAACAGCTTTGTTCCAAGTCATATGTTCTGTGCGACATTTTCCAAGTTTCTTTTATTTTTCCAAGTAACATATTTTGAATGCCTGTTATTTCCACAGTGCTGATAATTGGCAGGTGAGTCAGCCTGTTCTTTTCTGCATAAATGAATTGTCTCCACAGAAATCAATTTACTGCCCAAGCTGCAGCAAGGACACCATGCTGCCACCCCTAAGCATGGCCTGGGACCAGGGGTCTCGCTGATCCTTGCTAAACATGCCAAGCTCTCCAGGAGGACTAAAGCTCAGCTGCTCATCTGAGTCAAACACAGAGCACAAACCAATACTGGGTTTTAATGTGTTTTCAGTATGGTCTCATAAGGAGCAGCTCACGGAGTCTCCCGGCAGAGCAAAGCACCATGTAGGCAGGAGGACACCCCGCTGCTGCTTTCTGAGGAGGCCATGTGGCTCTGACCCCACTTTTGCAAGGACTGTGTTAAAGTGAAACTTATCTCCCCAGACGTCATCACTGAGCTGCAACAAGACTGTTGCAGGGGCAGAGATAAACACCAAGTCAAACGAGGAGTACTCCTGTTTGGGTGGCACACAGGAAGCAGCAATAGCAGAGAACCCCGTTCAAGCTCTCTCCCTGCTCTGGGCACAAGCCCAGCTCTTTACACCCCATCTCCCACATTTGGGCAATAAGCAGCAAGCTTGTAGCACGATTTCAGCTCCCAAGCCCAAGGCCAACAGGCTGGAGAAGGAATCCTACCTTTGCACCAAAACTGCAGCACTGTAGTGACAACTGGTTAAAAACAAGAAATCAGAAAGAGAAATTGGGGTTATCAGGGCAAAATCAGACCACAAGACAACAACTGCGTACACAACCCAGAAACTGATGTGGGCTGGCTTTAGATGTGACCTGATCAGGACAGACAGGGCACAAACAATGCAGAATGAGCCTGTCCCGCTCAGCAAATCCTTTCTAGCCACAAAGAAAGGAGTTAACGACTGCACTAAAGCAGTCACAGGGACACCCCAGCTCCCCTCCCCTGCACCTCCTGGGCTTGGTAAGGAGCATTTGGAAGAAAGGTCTTTGACTGCTACTTGCCCCTTGCTTTCAGTTCCTCCTTAGAAGAGCTGTTAGGAAGGCCAAGCCGGCCGCAGACACCTTTGCCAAGAGCTCTGGCCTCCCACTGCTGCTTTCCGAGGAACCACCAACTCGCTGCCTTCTTCATTGGCCTTCACACTGGCAAACACCCTCCCTTGGAAAAGAACACTCAAGCTTCTGACTCCCAGATTTCTAAAACATTTTTTGGCAGGGCCAAATGGACTCTTAGAAAAACTTGGGGCTTTTCAGCTTTTGAAGAAATTATATTTACCTGAGAAGCTACTTATCTCTAAGCATGGGGCATTGTGCAAGCCTGCTGCAGCTGCAGGGACCCATGGCCAACAGCACCGGGCAGCAACGCGGGGACAGCGCAGCGCTCAACAAGGCCACACGGCTCCAGCAACGTTCCCAACACCACTGCACGACTGGAATAACCACGGCAGCACGGAAGCTCCAGCTGCAGACACCCCCTCACCTCGCATTTACTAGGCTACATTTTAAAACTCTTTTGAGGAATAGGACTTCCAGTTAGCACCCAACAAGTGGGTGGGAGGCGAGTTTCGCTATGGCTAAAAGGTGACAAGTGCCAACTCGCAGGTTCCTGTCAAACACTGCTTCGTCCTCCCTCCAGCTCTTTAACAACGAAGGCATCCAGTAGCTGGACCAGCCACAACAGAGAAAAGCTCTTCCACTTTGTAATGCAAAAAGCTAGCTTCCCATTTGCCAGATACCTGTGGATTAATAAAAACATCCTATACCTATTTGCTCATATCATGAATTGAAATCCTCCCTTAAAACTCTATTCATTCATGCTTTCCTCCATTTTAGAATTGCATATTTAAGCTTTAAATCTTGAATGTAATGCAATGAATACCTTTGAGAAAAAGCACCTTCAAGAAAAAAAACACAAGTACATTAATTTGGTGTAACATTACCATACACACTACTAAAGCAGTATCCAAATCATCTGAAATTCTTAGGCAGCATTATGGCTCCTGTCATCTCTTATGATTTATTCATACAACAAGTTACCTCTTTTTCATATATTTCCAATCTTAGAAAGAAATATGCATGTAGATAAGCAAGGTACTGTTAGAGCATGCCTTTCTCTCAAGGAATATATTAGACCTTGCTGCTTAGTCATTCTACACAACCCTAAGAATGGAGTAACTCCTTACCATGAGCATATCCTGCAACGCCAACCCTGGCTTTCTGTTGTTCTCTCCTTCGCTCGCAGGGACAGCCCAGGGAATGCACATGCAGCTCTAGTGGGCTGGCCACATGAACTCTATTAAAAAAACAATTATTTCAAGTTGCTAAAAATTGGATGACAACCATTTTAAAAAGAGGATGAAAAAAATAAAAAAGATCCAATTAGTATCTAATAAAGCAGGGCTGTTGCCCTGTGTAAACCCAAAATTAGAACAATAATAGAGAGACTCAACAAAAGATGCTCTGTGCTTCCCGTGACAGCAGCAGTAGGGCCTCGCTGCAGGGACGTACCCCCCTCCAGCACCACAGCCCCACAGCGTGTCCTGACCGCGTAACGCTGCTTGGCCAAGCCCTCCCGAGGACACCTGCAAGGTGCTTTTGTAGCGCAGTTCCAAGTGCCCTGTTGTACATCTCTCACCTGAAACGAAATAGACCAAAACAATAATGCCCTCCAGACAAGCCCTGAATGAATCGCAGCCCACCAGGCAGCTCTGGACACACCGCGTGCCGGGACACGCAACACCGGGCGCACCTGCGGCGTTACTGGCCATCCCCACGCCGCTCCTCTCTGTCTCCACATGGCCCAGGAACCAAGGTCCTCCCCTGCCCAACGCTCTCTGCTCTGCCGGGAACACCGCACTCTTGCAGCCGATAACGGGGCCAATTCACTCAGCAGCAAATAGCTCCCCTGCGAATCACAGGAGTGCTCTGTGCCCAGCAAATGCCACCACAGACACAGCAGGACTGGAGCTAAGGCTGCTGCACCAGGTGACTAAGGCCCTTACACCAAGTTTATTACGATTCCACATTATTGGAGGGGCTGCTTAATTCTATTTCTTGAACAAATACTCTGGCTCCAGAGCAGCTCAATCAGCTACCTGCCCCTCTGATCCCAGGCTGCCTGAACCCTGGCTCTGCAAGGACCCCGTCCCGCTCCCCTCCCGGGTGCAGCTCTCTTACCAAACCCCCATGTGCTCAGGGCACATGCCCTCCTCGATATTTTGCCCTTTTCCCATTCATTCCATTTGTCTATACCCTTTCCATCTCGTTACTACAGTTTTCCGAGGCTTCCAGCTCACCCTTTTTCCCTTCAGTTTTTCCTATCTGATGTACATTGTAACGACATTAAGGGGACTTTTATTAAAGAATTTAACTGAGTTTCTTTCCACAGCATTTCTCCAAACTGAGCCTGACCTTTCCAAAGGTATTTGGCAGAAGTCTGTCATTTGTCAAGTCATTTTTCCAATTTTTTTCAGTGTCAGTTTTGAAACTGCTATCAAATTTTTTGTTACAGCAGATGAAAAATACTCTTTAGCTGAGCTGACATCCTTTCTTCAACCCCTTAAAGCACATGAGAGAAACCACACACACCCTGGAGACAACACACCCAGCTCTGGTTTGGGGCCAAAGTTCCACCTAAACGCGGTGCAGCGGGGGGAAACAGATCTCTTGATCAGTATTTCTCAACTCTCCGTTAAGCTGGATTTTTTTCTCACCCTTAATTTAAGTTGTGTCAAAGCTCCAACACCAGATCCGAGCTTGCTGAGCTGCAGTGACACTGTTCAGGGATGGTACCTCATTCTGCTGCTCTGACAGCTCCTGCAAGTCCTGTGCTTATGGCATAGACAGATGCTCATTTCTTCCAGCTTTTATTAATCATCCATTGGCATGTTGACTCTGGATGCTAGGGTGGAATCAGGAGCCCAGTTCAAATATCTTCTTACAGTTGCTGCTAAATCATAATTATTTTAAAGATTCAGCATGACAGGTCAGAGAGGAACAAGGGTTTTATTCATGGAAAACCTTAATAGCCTTGAAAGCAAGTCATATGAGAGGTACATGAATACATATATTTTTATAGGTTGGGGTTAAATTAACAGATCAAAAACATCTATGTTCCTCACAAATGCTTTGCTTTCCCTGTTATCCTATTCATTTTGAATAATACTTACACTGCGTTAATTTTTTCTTTTTACCCCTTCTTGTCCCTTGCCCCTGCACTCTTGCCACCATACAGCTTCCTGGTTTCACATTCACTTATAACCAAATGCTAAAGAACAGCAGGAAAACCGAATTGGGCCCAGGTGTGATGTGCTGAGTGTCCTCAGGGAATGAGCAGCTCTGAGACCTTCCCTTTCCTCCCTCCCCCAGACAAGCCATTAACAGCAAGCCCACACAGAAAACAAACCAAGACTGCTTTAAATCCTGCTGTTTTGTCCTGACTCTTCTCAGAAGCCCAGGTGCAGCTTAAGAGTCTAGAAATTCATTTTAACATTTTACTTCTAGGAAGTCTGCAGAAACTGTAGCAACTAGCATGGATAACAGCCAGAAAACCAGACTGCCTTCTCAGGCTGCATCCAAGACAAGCGTGAGCCCTAAAGCCACCAGCCTTGTTGCAGGTGTCCTGGCCACAGGAGCCACCTTTCTGGGCTGGCAGCTCACCCCCAGGTTGCAAGGGCGAGCGGGCAGCGCGCTCTCGTGTGCCCCTGCGCAAACCAAGCGGAGCGAGACGGGCACAGGATACGGCGACAAGCCACGATGAGTCTAGTTCTCCTAAGCTGCACAGCAAGGTGCGTCAAATGCAGCACACAAAGGAGAAAAATAGCCAGAAGCAAAATTCCTTGGGAAAAGAACAAGGGCAGTTCCTCACCCTTTCACTTCCGGATCTAGACCAAGGTAAGCTGCCCAAGCAAGGCAAAAGCACTGGCCGCTCTGCGAGCGGAACAGGGAAAGCAGCAACCGGAGTGAAAACTGTTTCCACACCAACACTGAGGGCCCTCACAGCCAGGCAGCTGTGCTGGAAAGCTCTTCCTTGCTGCAGGATGCAAGCCCTCAAACCACCCCAGGTAGCTGCATTTTGAGATCCAGTAAAATACTGACATGAAATCCGTGTCTTTAAAGAGACAGCAAGGGCAAGAGATGGACTCTTCTAGCTGGAAAATACTAATACCACCCAAAAACTTTTGGCTATAAAGTAAACAGGACAATAACCTTCAAGAGGATGAGGCAGTTACTGGCACTCTTTGCCTTCACATACACACAACAGAAGAGAATTCAAGTCAGAGTGTTTGACAGATCTCAAATGGTACCAACTGCTTTAGTGATAGCTATAAACAAGTTTACAGCCTCAGAGGATTGCATATAAGTCTTGCCATACAGGAAAGGAAAATCATTTCTTGTAGAGGAACTCAGAGTTGCTCAACAAAATTAATCTTCTAAAACAGGAAGCCCCTGCCAGCACAGGTGGAACTACCATAGGCTACGCAGCTGGGGCCGTGAAAAAAATGGGATTTCCGTGTTCCCATGTCACCGAGCAAAGCAAGCACAGATACTGTGCCAGACACAGCTGAACACCATGCAAAAAACAAACAATAAAAAATGAGAAAAGGACTATCCAAGTCATTAGGTTACTCAAAAGTTCAAAAGTATTAAGGTTTGAGCCTAAGGAAGTCACCATCATTTTGAATGCTCAGCTACAGGCAGAGCAAACTCATTTAAACAGGTATTTTAGGAAACAAAATTCAGAAGACACTTGGACCTAACCCAGACTCCTGACCCAGTCCTGTAATATCTGACAACACCAGCTTCTCTGCTGTCTCTTTGCTCTGCATAACTGGTATTTTTAAATACAGCTTACACAGCTGGTAGGTGCTGAGACCATGGGCCACCTGAGGGGCATACATTGAGCAGGAGCAGCTCAGCAATCCCTCTGCAATTGAGCACCCTCGGTTTTAAAGGCAAGAAACAGATTTCTGCTTAAAATCCCCTTATCTGCAGTGCTTGAACTGGTGATGCATGTGGAAAAGAAACTGATATAAGGGGTCATTTACATGAGTTCACACATCTATGCTTCTAATTGGCAAGCAGAAGAATGAGGGACATAGAGCCCAGGTTCATCAGTTCTCTTGCAGGGCACTCACTGGATTCTCTGCTCCAAGGACCTACTTAAGTTGAGCTTGCAACAAACACTACCTTCATGTCAGCTCATTGAGCTATACAAATGCCTCTGTTAAAGCAGCAGGGAGAAGAATTCTGGGGAATTATAATAAAATCTTGTCTATAACAAAAGCTTCTAAAAATAGGTTATTTTAAAGCAGTATTTAGACTAGAGCAAGTCTAGTACCAGTAAGTCACAGATAAAGATCTGAGCGTGTGTGATGCCAAAAGGCAGGTCTCCAGCACAGCAGTAGTGCTCCCAATATACAACAATTTCTCTATTTCTCTCCATATGAAATATCCTCTCATCCGATGCCCACAAGTGAGCAACTAAACCAAGAACAGATGAGTTTGCTTTAACCACAGACATACCATCTCTTCCCTTTCTCATTGCAGAAAGATACAGACAGACATTCACTACTAATAAAAACAACCCTAGCTACTGGTAAGGTAGCTAAAAGCAAGGGAAGGGAAAGGAGGAGTTTAAGCAAAAAGCTGCTCGCAGAAGCAGAAGGCAAAAGTTAGCCTGTGATTTAACAGGTATGCTCTTCCCCTGAAGATAAACTAGCAAAACACAGGATTTAAACAGAAGGCAACTGCAATACTGAGATAATGTCATCATACCTTGCTTTCAACAAAACAAAGAAAACCTTGTTTTGTGTGGCTAAGTTGAAAAAACGGTATTTTAAATAGTCTTCCTGAATCTTGGCAAAATACAAGCTGTAGGTCAGTACTAAAAGGATTTGTGCCAGCTGGAGGAAAGCTTCCACATAAGCGAGGAGTAATAAAAAGCAGCCTCTTGAAATAGCAGAGGTAATGCTTGTTGAATTTATCACCACTTGCAAGACTGGTTATGTTAACCACCCTTTACATTACATCAACTAGACTGAAAATAATTAATAGTTCACAAACAACCTTCCTACATAAGTTTCAATGCCAATGGTGTTTTGACTGATTGAGTAAGTTAAAAATATAATCCGCAGCATTCAGGCCTTGAACACAAGCGCTTTTTATCTGGAGGCACTTGCATGAAAAACAACAACAAGCCTCTCCTGCAGCATTACCTGACAAGAGTCACCGCGGTCACAGCGTCACTGGGGAACTACAGTCTCGCCACTCAAGCCTTGGATTCAAGTCCATGCTGTCCACAGAGCAGATACCCCTTGGGTGAATTAAAATCAGGTTTTCTGAGCCAGAGCTCTGCTGAGCCCCCAGGTCCTCAGTGGGGAAGGGAGCTGGGCCCTGGCACTGCGACGCCTTTGGAAAAGCAGAGCACGGTCCATGCAATGTTTTGGGGGGCCCCAGCAAACCTTATCACTGCTGCCTTGGCTGAGAAAGAGCGGTCAGAAGGCAACATCCCCTGAGACAGCAGCTATGCCTGAAGAGCCCGAGGCTGTGAAGGGATGAAGAGGAAGAGAAGGAAACTGAGAATGGAGCAAAAGATGGAAGTGAGGAAGGTCAGAGGGTTATTTATACATTTACAATATCTTTAAACTAAAGCTCCACTGCAGAGGGAGGCAGGTGTCCAATTGAGCTCATTAGTAAAACCACAATAGCTGAAAGACAAGGTTCATTTTAGCCAAGTATCCTGTTTCCAGCACTGCTCATACCCAGATGTTGTGAGGAAGGTTCCCAGCCACACTGCTCTTTAATGGGCTTAAATGCAACTCCAGCTGGATAGACCCAAAAAGTTTTCTTAAAATCTACCACTGAATTCAAGAAATATTATATAAGGCAAAAAAAAAAGATCTGCTAGTAGAAGCACAGCAGCCAAGCTCAAAGTTGAGAACCTGCTCATGATTTTTTCCCCCGAAAACAGCGCTTAGCCCAGCACACACCACCTGCGCAGAACTGCGAGGTCCCCAAGCATTTCGTATATGCCCCCAAAGCCTGGAAAATCACCCCGACAGTCACCGCTCCGTCAGCCCAGGCGCTGGGCAGCGAGGGCACAGGCAGCAGAGATGCCTCGGGCACGCGAGGGCTTGGTGCTTCCCAGGCGCCCCGCGGCCGGCTGGAGGGGACAGCGGGATCCCCGCTCGCGCCTCAGCCGTTACCACACGCAGCGCCACACGGCCGGCGAGGCTCCCTCCCGGCTGCTGCTCCCCGCGCAGGGCCGCGCCGCAGGCAGCTCTCAGCCCTCTCAGCCTCGGGCCTGAGCAGCTCCTGCCCGGCACCGCGCAAACACCTTGACGTGGTGCAAACAACACTTGCAGGATGTCATGTCCACAAGAAGCAAGGCCAAGGAGCCCACGAACAACTGGGGCTCCCCTGTACTAGACCCCTCATGCTGTGACAGATCACTGACTCCGGTAACCTCCAACACACCCCACGTGCCAGTAAAACCCAACAGCCCCAAGCTCAAAATGCCTCCAGCCCACCAAAAAACCCATCTGGAGGGACGACTCACCAGCAGTTTTGATACCGGCTTGTAGGAGCCGCTGATGACTCAGAGTCCTGGGTGAGCAGCTCTGCTGGAATGGGAAAACCTGGCCATGAATCACAGCCAGGGAAAACACCTTGCTGCAGGAGGCGGGCACATTCAACAGGGGCTGCTATTTAGAAACACGAGGTTACAGTTCAGGACAGCACACTCGGAAAATATTTAAGGAAAAAAATCTGAAACCCTAGTTAATTGCTAGATTCTTCTCATTAACACCCCAAGCAGTTTGACACAAGCCAACAGCCCAAGGCACCAGCCTCAGCCCCATGCTGGCCATGCTCCCCCCAGCTCCAGGAGTTTCAGCAGGTCCCTGTGGGTGGCCCTGCTCCATCCCTTCCTGTCACATCAGCCTCACAGCCCCTTGGAGCCTCCAAGTCTTTTTTTTTTCCCCTCCTTCCTCCCTTCGGTTTGTTTCTGATGCAGCACACCCAATGCTATTTCATCTCACACAGGGAAGCAGCCTGGGGAACCTGGCACTGCTCCCAGAAGGGGGAATTTTCCACCCCAGAGGCAGCACCCCAAGAAGGGGGAGCCCTTCTACCAGCACCCAAAGGGCACAGAGCAGCCCTTTGCGAGGCCAAGGGGCACAGGACCACAGCACACGCACACAGGAGCAAGAGGCAGGTTTGCAATGAGTTAAAGCAAACAGGAGCTGGGCTTCTCCCAGGACACATCTCCCTTTGGCCACAGGCACGGAAAAGCATCAGGCTGCCTCTGCTCAGGGCACTGCAGCTGCTCTGCCACAGGCTGCCTCCCCCAACATGCTGTCTGCAGCACTAAGTAGTACTTTAAAAGCCCCATCTTTCTGGCAGAAGAGCCTCAGCTCCTGCAGCCAGGAAGGGCTTCAGAACCTGCCCGGACACCACGCTCCCCAGGGCCCCTGCAAGACAGCGAGGGTTAGGATAAGTGCTCAGAGCACAGCTAGGGCGCTGCTGTCCTGCCCGGCTCCCCTGGCAGCCCCGCTCCTGCGCAGGGCGCAGCTCGCACCGCTCTGCCAGCCCCGTGGCAGCCAGCCCCACGCCCCGTCCCGTCCCCAGCCCACAGGCACAGCAGAACATGCAGCCCCAGCGGCTTTCAGCTCTGGGCACCGTCACTCCCTCTGCCCACAGGGGCAACTGTCATCTCAGACACTGCTTGGAGTTTAGATCTGAATGAGGATTCACAGGGTTTGGGTGAGATGCTCTCCCTGGCTGCTCTTTGACCACACTTTGCCAGCAGCTGTAGGTCAAGCTAAGCTTTCACAGGCCCCCTTCAGCACCCTGCTGGGTTAGAAAAATCCCATCTACATCAAGGCAGCTAAAATGCAAAATTCAAAGAGAAACCAAGCAGCAGTAAGAGCCCTTCAGAAGGCTGCATCTGCCCACCAGCTAAGCAATCCCAATAAAACTTAGTTCAACCTCTGACTTTCCCCTGTACCATGACTAATCCTTCATCCACCCTCCAGCAGTGTCCTGGCGCAGATGACACCAAGTGTGGATTGCTCCCCCTGCATCCAACCCTGCTGGGCCACTTCAGCCCCTTGCTCTGCGAGGGAACACACACACTGAGCTACTGTGGGACAAGCCAGACTTAGTCAGCCCCTCACCCCGTAGCCCTGTGGAAACCTCTATCGAGCAAGCCCCACCAGAGCGCGATCTCAACAGCAGACAGCCCATCCTGACCTTTATACTCCTCACCATATTTTCACTTTTATCAGCATAGTTAGCATTCCTCGGATCCTGACAACATTATGTGTGTCCCAGCTCCCAAGGATCCTTTGTATTCCTGCCACTATCTGGCACCACCTTTGTTCTTTAGTGCTGCTTTCATTAGGGACCTGAGCAGGGAGATCTTCCTGGAAGAAGGCTCACAGAGAAAGCAGATCCTCCTCACTATCTGGCCAGGTAAAGCAGCTATTTGCATATTTGCCAATAAGAAACTGGAATATTCTGATGGCCCTGTGAAGTCCATAAGGCTTTCTAATTGTTCCTTATTTCTGTTTGCAATCATGTAAGGGCATTAAAGACTGTTAAAATATCATGTAAGGGAAAGGACAGCGTGATACCCTTGAATTTAGACACTTTAGAGCCAATGCAGTCAATACAACATTTTAATAACTCATAAATGGCTTAGCAAGTATGACTTTCAGGTTCACGCAAGTTGATTTCTGCCTAAACTGTTAGATTATAGCAAATCTCATTGCTGCTCTATAAGCACAACCAGCTTATGAGGTTTCTGGCTTTACAGCTGGGCAGTAAGGATGCAAGGATCCAAGAGGCTGTGACAGGAGAGACTGACTGACTCCTGGTGAAGAATTACCTGTGCCAGAAACACGCACAGCCCCTAAAGTGCCTGCGGGCCCAAGCCTGAGACGCAGCTCTGTCAGTACTGGGGTCACAGCGGGAGCCAGCACCAGCTGACAGCAGCACCCTGCCCAAGCACAGCCCACACGCAGCCCCAGAGCCGCCAGTGCACGACTGCTCAGCCCCAGGGACCTCCCTTGCTCCCACTCACCTCATCCTTTACCTCCCCACTAGCTACCCAGCCTGTTCTTACTGTCAAAGGGCCTAATCCCAAATTTCATCTCACTAACAGCATGTACGGAGCCCTAGCACTTACAAAATGCCTCTAACATACCTGCTTTGAAGGTCAGTATGCTGGAGTATTCAAACAGCAGCACTGGCTCATTAACAATACTAAGTTCTTGGCAGTCACACTCACACGGGGACGGTTCTGTGATGTGCACATGCTGCTGCCCTTTCAGCTTCTGTTACAAGCCATTTAAGGCATATCTATCCATCTGGGCTTCCTTGAGTCATCAGAATCAGCTTGTGCTCTGGACACATTTCCTCAAGAGGCTCACCTAGGGCCTGTCTACAGACAGCATTGACTTTAGAGCAGCAATATATACACGCATGATCAATACACCAGCAGAGGCAGCGAGCAGACAGCAGGCTTCCTGACAAGGAGCGAAGTCCATCTTGCTCCATAGTTGCTCAGCACTCACACACTACCAGGAAGAACACAAGTACAGGCCTAGAACACATAGCTCCACATGTACCAAGTCATAGCGCAAATGTTCCTGTAGAAAAATCCCTTTTCTTCATTAGATTATGAACACACATACTCGCCAATGTTCTTGTAAGCCGCTGATGGAAGCAACTCACCTTGTGTGCAGCCATGTGCAATAGTTAAATAACCTAAGCACTACCAAGCTGTTTCTTTGCCTTGCTGTGCCTCACAAGTAGCCTTGCAGGGAGAATAAACTCCACAGAAGGCAGCTACTGTGGCTAAGAAAGCAGCAGGGCTTCCTCTGTCACCAAGGCAGAAGAGGGAGGAACAAGAAATGAGACACCAAGAGGTGTTGACAGGGAAGACCTTGGGTGTGAAAGTGCTTCAGGGGGCTGGCGTTGCCTGAAGGTGGGTGCTCACTTGCTGCCCTTAGCCACTTTAGAGCCAATGCAGTCAATACACAACATTATAGTGTACAAGGAAAGGAGTAGCTTAGGGAAGCCTCAGCCTTCATCCCTGGCACCAAGTCTTCCAGTCCATCCCAGGGGACAGGATGGGACACAAGCCTCACTGCCAAGGCTCAAGCTTCCTGAGGCACCTGCGGGACAGGCAGATGCACCGCGAGCACACGGACAGTGCAGCTCCTGGGCAGGCTGTGAACGTCGAGGACAGCATTTCAGCAGGGCAGGTGCTGCACAAGCGCACGGCAGATAAACACCCCGCACCGCAGACCTCCGGCTGAGAGGAAGCCCTGCACTCACAGCCCGTAAACAGCCTTGACCTTGAAATGGCCCCGCGCAGGCACAGCCCAAGCGGAAAGACAACCCCCAGCGCGGCGGCAGGCGCGCCGGCTGCTGCTGCCCTGCCCACGGGGCCGCACCACAGGGCCTCCTGAGGACCCGCTCACTCCGGGGCCACCCCGTACACCCTGGGGCACCGCGGGGCCACCCCGCACGCCCGCACACCCCGGGGCCTCTTGCAGGCCCACTCACCCCGGGGCCACCCTGTACACCCCGGGGCACCGCGGGACCACCCTGCACACCCCCGGGCCTCCTGCGGACCCGCTCATCCCGGGGCTCCACCACACAGCGTTGCCAGCACAAAGCCACCCTGTCCTCGCTCCTCATGGTGCCTGCTCACCTGCGCACCTTCTGCGTGCCCTCACAGCGCTCCCGGGGTGCAGAGCAACTCTCATCCCAATGGGTGCTGACAAAGTGGCTCTCCTCTGTGAAAAAGCAAGGACACACATGGGTTTATGCTCAGTCCATGCAATGCTGCACAGTCCACACAATGATTTCTAGAATCCCTGCAATAATTTTCAACTTCTTCATTAGAAGGTCAGCCACTGCTGTGAAACAACAAGAGCTGTAATAACAGCATTGCACATGAAGGATGGCTTGAATTACATACACAATATCTATGCAAATGCCAGATAGTATCTCCTGCATGAAAAGCAAGGGTGGTTTGTTTACTTCCTATCCTCACAGCATGGAATGTTATTGCTTATGATGTAATATTAATTTGGTTATACTTCATTTAATTACATAGGCTGGTAATTAAATTGACCTGGCTTAAATTAAAAAAAAAAAAAAAAAAAA
>NW_010587531.1:71194-82859 GCF_000705375.1 Tinamus guttatus | reverse complement strand
TCTGTGGAGCAAGGATCAACAGATGAGGCCCATACTGAGTCACTGACACACGCATGAAGGTAGCTCCATCATCCTGCCACTAAGAGTGATGCTTAAGGCATCAAACAGAAAGGAACAGGAGCCCCCAGCTTCCCAACAGGACCTACTTTCCATGGCCAGATTTGAACTCCACAGACATTAACAGTGTCACAGGATAAGAGCTGGCGTGCGTATAAGTGTCATAAGAAACAAAGCCATAAAGAAGCAAAGAACATGACAAAACAGCCAAGTAATTAAAGTAATTATAAACTAATAAAGATTTCACAGTGCTTTCATTTCCTTGTTATGTTTGCTTTTTTATGGGTTTGTCCAACTGCAGTCATTGCTTTCAGTGTTCAATTACTGTTTTCTTAAATGTACAATATTAATTAAAAACCTCACCTGTTAAAAACAAAGCACAGAACATTAACAAAACCATCCACACAACTGCAGAATGTTAACCCTCATCTGACACTTCTCCATAGTCATTTTTACAGATATTCAGCACAACAGGGCAAAACAAAGAACATCATTTGTTGCTAGTCTTCAAATACTCTTTCCTTTCTTCAAACTCCTTCATTGACAGGTTTTTCTGTTCATACCTGACCAACATTCTATATAAGCAGAAAACTAGGGGTGATAAATACATGCCAGATTTGACCATTCCTACTAATGAGAAATGCCATCTTATTTTCATATGTCCTGGCCACATATTCAGAGCCAACAATTGGGCATTCACCAATGGCCATTCCCTCCTTCCCATGAAGGAAATCTGGAGAGGAAGAAACCCCCTCATTACATCAGCAAAATTCAATAAAGCCTGAGTGTTGGCCTGTTGGGATAACCTTAAATAAGGATAACAAAATCCACATGCCAACTTTGTAATGTGTAAGCGATAAAAATCTATCCTTTTTAATTCCCTGCTATGTACAAGAATTCTCTTATCTCTGTGCACTGCATGTGCTTGTTGATGCCAGTGCCCTGCAACTGAAAGCCACGGCCCATCTACCACACACAAGTCCTCATTATGTTGCATAACAAGTTACCTTTGTTGCCTGCAGAAGGGCACAGTGGACTGTGTTGTTGTCTCTTGTAAACTTTAGTTGGGAGAATTGCATTTCGCACTGATGCGTTTCTTCTGACAAGTGCTT
Organism: Tinamus guttatus; assembly: GCF_000705375.1. The sequence continues at coordinate 81,690 of NW_010587531.1, read as the reverse complement.
TTTTTTCTGTTGTTGAGAGGCAAGCTTCATTATACAGCCACAGATCCTGAAAAACAAGTTGAGATGCACATAAATACAGCACCATTATGTCTGCAAAGCCATTGGCCACGTGGGTTCAGGCTGCTGCTGTGACACTGCTCTGGAAGTGACCGCCGCGGATCCGGGGAGCGACTCTCTGCATTCCCAACGCGAGTGCTCAGCCGGGACTTCCCTTCGAAAAATGGTGTCATAAAGAAACAAAGAACATGACAGAACAGCCAAGTAATTAAAGTAATTATAAACTAATAAAGATTTCACGGTGCTTTCATTTCCTTGTTATGTTTGCTTTTTTATGGGTTTGTCCAACTGCAGTCATTGCTTTCAGTGTTCAATTACTGTTTTCTTAAATGTACAATATTAATTAAAAACCTCACCTGTTAAAAACAAAGCACAGAACATTAACAAAACCATCCACACAACTGCAGAATGTTAACCCTCATCTGACACTTCTCCATAGTCATTTTTACAGATATTCAGCACAACAGGGCAAAACAAAGAACATCATTTGTTGCTAGTCTTCAAATACTCTTTCCTTTCTTCAAACTCCTTCATTGACAGGTTTTTCTGTTCATACCTGACCAACATTCTATATAAGCAGAAAACTAGGGGTGATAAATACATGCCAGATTTGACCATTCCTACTAATGAGAAATGCCATCTTATTTTCATATGTCCTGGCCACATATTCAGAGCCAACAATTGGGCATTCACCAATGGCCATTCCCTCCTTCCCATGAAGGAAATCTGGAGAGGAAGAAACCCCCTCATTACATCAGCAAAATTCAATAAAGCCTGAGTGTTGGCCTGTTGGGATAACCTTAAATAAGGATAACAAAATCCACATGCCAACTTGCTTGAAGACGCACATATTTTGCTTTACCCTACTAATCCTTAAGGAAACACACATTTCACTCTCCGAAATAGAGTTGTCTCCTGCACACTCACCAAAGCTGAAACGCAGCTTGGATCTGCTTTCCCATCAATGATCCAATCTATCCTAATAAATATCACTTCCACTGCTCGCTCCATCTTATCCACTGCCAGGAAACAGTCATCCAATAAATCCTTTGAGACACTGCTGGGCAATGGGTGAATAAGTTCTTGCTGAGGGATTAGTTTTTGTTCTTATTTACTGACTGTACTAACAAACACCTCAAGCCAAATGAAAATTACGGGGATAAAAGGCTAGCCCAGTTTGTTTAAAAATGTATATATACACATATAACAACTGCAGATCATCCAAGTAACAACACAAGGTCATTTTCAGGTAGTGCTGCTCACAGGTCATTATATTAATATGAGTTAGTTTATTTTTTTAGCACCTATTACTGCCAGCAGCTCAGTGAAGACTTCACGGCCGTGCCCAGCTATGGTCAAAAAGCCAACGGGATGCCTGGATGTTCAGCACGGTGGTAAAGAGGGGCTTGCTGGCTCCAGGGTGCAAGCCCAGCCCCAAGCCATCACCTGCTTCATCCCAGCACAGGTGCTGATGATAACCAGCTGGCCAAAACTCAAACGGACTTTCTAGCACAGCAAGGAGGTGAGTGTGAGGCCTGACCAAGCCGGCCCAGGAATGAAGGGAGCAGAGAGGAACTGAGCTCCTTCCTGCCCGGCTATAACACACAAAAATATTAAAGAAAACTAAAAGGGTGGAAAACTCAAATCTAAGGAATTACTTGTTCACACACTGCGTAATGAAGCTACAGAGTTTGCTGCCAAACCTCGCTGAAGCCAGAAACCCAACACGAGCTTCGAGACAGCGCCGCGGGGCCTCGCGCCCCGCTCAAGGCCCGACCCGGGGCCCCTGTTCCCACCCACTCGTGTTCGCGCCGTGTGCTGAAGCGCCAGGCGGGCGGCCGGGCCCGCTGCCGTCTGCCCGCGGCAGGTTTCCCGAAGCCCTGCGAGAAGGGAAAGGGCACGGGGCGGGACCGGAATTGGGAGGGGAGGGAGGCATCCCATACAGCTCGGCCACAGGGCTGGGGGCACCAGGGACAGGCCAGGCTGAACTGCAGCAGGAGCTGTGCCCCTATCCAAGATGCTTGCAGCACCTTCTCCTCAAGTGAAATGCCCGGAGAGCCTCGGTAGGAAAGGAAAGGATGAAGCCACCCACTACTACAGAAGCCCAGGAAATGCACATGCCAGCCTGGCAGCCGCTGCTGGAAGCAGGAAACTGCTGGCAAAAAGCACAGCAGGGGCTGAAGAAGCAGCCAATGGGACCCAAAAGGTGATGCTGCCCTAAAACAAGAGAGGGCAGAGCCAAGGCAGGAGCCCAGACAAGGGAGACAACACCCAGATAAACTAAGAGTAGAAAACAGGGACATCAGGACAATAGCTGGGAGGGATAGAGCAGTTATTAAACCTTTTTTGTCTCTGCAACTTCTTTCTGGTTCCTAGGATACACCAAGCCACACAAACCCATCAGCAGGGAGCCTTCAGACCTTACACAAGGGGTTGTCTTTGCCCCACACGATTCACTTACTTTCCACAAGGAGAGGAGGCCAAACAGCAGGCCCGTCTCCCAAGGCTCCTCTCCCCAGCCAAAAGGCCACCCAGCAGCTCATACCTCCAATCCAGCCAAGCACTGCCCCCACAGGATGCTGCAGCACACAAATCTCCCATGACACCACTCAAAAAAAAGAAAAAAGAAGGGTGGTCCTGGCTGAGCTTAAATGGGCTCCTGGGCCAATGGGCAGGGGCCTGGCAGAGGCTCCAGGTGAGGCCGCTTAGGCCATTAGGGCCTCAGGGCCCTGACGCCTACGCTAGAGAGCACTGCTGGTGCTGACTCACTGACTGGGGAGAGGGGTCTGAGAGAAAACAGCTGGGACAGACGTACGGGGAGACTGTGGCTAATACAAAGGAGTGTGACTGTACCAGGGCAGTGCTGTGTCACAACCGCTCCAGACCTCCACAGCTTCCCTGAAAACAGCACCTACAGTGGTGAAGGCTTCTTGCTGAGGTGGTTAGACAGAGGGCCAGGCTCCATCACCGACAAATTGAGGAGCAACATATTTGGAATTTAGCTGCAAAACAAACAAACATAACAAAAACACTGTTTCCGTGTTTTACTGTGGTATCTGTGATTCTGCAACTAAGCAGGGTTTGGAGAAGCAGTCACAAATTTCGAGTTTCCACTGGCATTTCAAAGCTCATACGTGCTCTATCGCCCTCCATCAGCAGCCTGCAGTCTCAGGACAGCTCCAGCCTCATTGTGTTGGATTTCCTCAGCCCCGGCCCCTCTGGAGAACATTCCATGTGCGCCCTGCATCTCCCCAGACTTTATCCTCGTTTCAAATCTGCAAGCACAGATTTAGAAACAATCCACTTCCCCAATGCACTGTTACGAGCTGTGCCGAAATGTCAGCTGTAGTAAAAACAGTAAAACAGTAACAGTAAAAATAGTAAAAGCAAAGAATAAATCACCAAGTCCCTGTTGATGTGCACTGTAACAGAGGTGGCAGAGACTGCTTCAGCCTCTGCCAATTTGCCGCGACCGAGTCCTCTCGTGCTTTCGGTGGCCGCAGAAGCGCCCGCGGCGGCACAGACGGGACGATACCTCGAGAGCCACCACCTCTGCACAGCTCCTTGTCCCAGAGCAGAGCGGCCAGAGGCCGGGCCTGGAGGAAGGTGAACGCAGCGGAGAGAGGCAAACAAGCAGGTAATACCCTGGAGCAGAGAGGAAGCCAGGGTGAGGCTGGAGAGCTTCCTACCACTGTAGCTATTGTCTCGCTGCTTCCTTTGCTTCTTAACTAGGGAAGCCAGGGTGACGCAGCCGGCGTGATTGAACTAACTCGGTGACAGTTGCACGATCTGGTCTTGCAGCGTGATCAGAGTTGGTTCTTGACCGTCCTGAGTGCTGAGTCATAACAATTAAAGAGATGCAGGCTCATTCCCCATACTGGGTGATGTTTCTCATTTGCTAAAAATGGCCAAATGGCGATACTCATATGTGCAGTTCTGCTATCCACAAAGCTCAGCACACCCAGAAATTTGGAGATACTGAGATTTTTTTCCTCCTCCTGAATGGCAAACAGAATATTTTGACACTGTAAGCCTTTTTTTTAAAGACTGTAAATCTTAAAAAAAAAAAATCTTCTTTGTAAAAATTTTGCATTTCCTCAGGGAGTGAAAGGCCAGGGAATCACTTTGTCAACATTTCCCAGTGAGCTTGAATAATAAGGATATGACCTCAAAGAAGTCAACTGTGACATGAACATTTTCTCATAACAGAAGATACAATCATTATCTCACTGCAGGCCTTAGGCAATGAGGCTGATACGTTGAACATTGACCAAAGGAGAAAACGTGTGTACGAACAGCAGCATCTTGTCCCAAACCTAGACTCGATATAAAAGCAGTTCACGTGTCCTCAGACTACCAGCCTTTCTGCTCTGTTGCAAGAAGCCAGCTGGACCTTTCCCCCAGTGTGGCACAAAACCTGCCTCCCCTTAGAGGAGATTTAAGAGGGGCAACAGCTGTCCTGAGTTGCTGTGTTGCTATCATGGCTTGCTGTCACGTTGTCAGGGGCTTTTGCCAGGTGTCTCTGGTGTCCTCCTGCCTGGTCCTCCTGCTTTTCCTGCCGGTGGAGGATCAGCTCCAATGATCACTGATCACCCGCTATGACTACAGCAGCTGGGAAAACCCTTAGGCTGAAAGAAAATGGGGGAAAAAATGCATTTGGCATCAACTTAGAACCTGACTGTGGGGTGAGCACCAGGTGAGGCCGAGGCCAAACACCTCGACAGTGTCCTCTGAACAAGGAGTCCTCAGTTCTCCTCTGCTGGCAGAGAGCCCCTTGACTCCAGTGTATCGCTTTACTCAAATGCTCTCACATATTCCTAATACTGAGACTATAAACTGCCAGAGCAGCTAAATATAGGAACAAAATAAACAAAGTATATGAGAAAGAAAAGGGTATTTTGTATTTCTTCTGATTTTATTCGTAGTACATCTTTCCTTTTTCTAGTGTTCTTTGTTGAGCTGGAAAATGCTTCCTTATTGCCAAATCTGCACTTAATCTGATGTTTTGCTATATGTATTTATTTTATATTCTTCCCTTGTTTAGTCAGGATTCCTCTATAAATACAAGTTCCCCTCTCTGTCATAGCCAAAACTCATCTCAGAACCGTGGGGCTGACCTTGTTGATGGGCACCCCAGGAGTGCAACCGTGCACTCGAGCCCTGTAACAGTGTGAGCACTGCAAACCCTGCAGCTCAGGTCTCCCTTATTTCAAGCAGCAGGTTTAAGCTGCGCCCAGCTGCGTTCCTGCCTCTGCCCTCCACGGAGACGTCGCTCACGCGTGCTGCCCCTGCACAGGGGAAGGCGCAGCGAACCGCGCGGCTCCTCCGCTCGCCCTGCACGCGGCGACGCAAACGGCTTTTTGGTCGAGCTCTGGCTCATTGCTCCAAGGACCCGGTTATTTCAGTGGGTCTGGGGACAGCACTTGCGTTAGACAGGCGGTGGCCGGGAAATGGAGCAGAGCACGAGCAGCTCTGAAGCTGCGAGTTTCTCCCGCTGCCCATGTGAAGTCCAGCTAACTTTTGCCATCTTCTGGAGGAAGGGGATAAAAGTAGATCCTCAGTTCTGTTTGTGTTTTAGCCAAGTCCGGGCATTAAAGCTATTGCCCCCCTTTTCTCTATTCACACAGAGAGACAGATAAGATAAATATCACAAATATCCCTAAGAAAGCTCTTCATGATGATGCTACACACACTTTCATTATTCACTTGAGGCTCTAAAACTGAATATAGCAATTCCCTTTATGGATCAGGCAACAGTGACCATAATTTTGCACATTACTGAGCTGTTGCCCATTTATTTGCCATTCGCACAAAGGTCTCTAACTTTGTAGATTCTTTTTTTGTTTGTTTTTAACTATTTCATTTCCCATTCTCCAGTGATGTTTTCCTTCAGCCTCAGACTCTAGAAGCAGATTTCATCCAGCTGGTTTCTGTGCCTGTGTCTTTTTTTCTCTTCTTTTATTAAAACATTGGGATTTTTTTCTTTTTTTTTACACCACTCCCTTAACCTCCTCAGAGGTTAAGCTATGTTGTTTCCCCATATGTTGTGATCACAGCTCTGACCTCCAGGGAGTTGCGGACACCGAACCCCTCACCTGTGGGGTCCCAGGTCACTAGGTGCCCAGAGGGAGGGCAGAGGCGGGGACAAGGTAAAGGAAACCCAGGACACGATGAGGGAGGCAAGAGGACTCTGGAGAGCCAAGGTTTGGAAGCAGCAGGCGGGGGGAACCATGGATGGGGAGAGGGAGGATTCTGGCACTGGATCTCCCTGGAAAAGGAAGGATTCAGTGCTGCCTTCTCCCTAGCAGGTCCACTGAGCTCACACTGAACTCCACATAAACTTTGTGACTGACCTTCCTCTTTGCAGGCCATCTTCAGCACCACCTTCACCACAATCCCTCTCGAGGCAGGTGCATAGAGGACACTCTGGGCGTGTTTGGGGTTTCCCCATGCAGCTTTTGGCATTGCGGCGCCCAAGGAACTGCTCCGTAATAAAGCAGCGGTGCATTTCCCCACAACTGACATAAAAATCTCCTCCATGGGAGTGCTGTGCTTTCCCGTGGACAGTGAACTCACTTCCTTCAACTTTGTTTACAGCTGTATGGGAGGCTTTTCCTCTTCCATTCCCTTTTCCAAGAGCAAGGAGACAATAAGACATTGTTAAATGTTAAACATCCAGATTTCTGTTTCTTGTCTTACAGCATAACAGAGCTAGTCAAAAATGATGAGAAGTGAATTAAAGGTTGAGGGGAAATGGCAAAATTTCACTCAGATTTTTATCCAAAGCAGCAGCAAAGACATTCGGAAATGGTTCAGACATCACTGGAAGCCATTTTTTTTTTCAAAACAATAGGGATTTGCCATGAAACACTTAAGAATAGACCTGTGATTCTCACTGAAAATAGAAAATCTTAGTAGGAGTGATCTGGACAAAGCCATAGGCAGCAGGGCGAGTGAACACATCATGCGGGTCGCTGGCGAACTGCACAGAGTGATTTCTAACAGCACCATCAAATACAGCAGCTACAGACAGACCCGTCCATCGGTGCCATCAAAAAGGTGCCCTCCCTGGAGGGACAATCACGGGAAGATCTTGGGATGCTTTGGGGTGAAGAGGGAAGCTGTCCATAGTGTATGGAAGGAACTGAAGGAGTCTGCTCGCACCCCGGGAGGAGCGCTAAGTGAGGACAGAAATGGAGCTGGAATGGCCCTTGGAAAACTGGGAAGCAGTGCAAGCCCAGCAGCTGCCTGCATGGTACACTCGGCCACGCAGGCACCCGAAAGCAAACCAAGCAGTGATGGTTTGGATGGTAAGATGAGGAAATTTCCCCTCTCCACTCTGGCTGTAGAGAGATGACTGAGGCCAAGTATTTTCGTGTGCTCGTGTCAGCTTTGTCTGGCAAACAGCCCTGGACAAGCCTGGCTGCTGCTGGGGTGCTATCTGGGGATCCTGCCTCTGCAGACTGCTCTCGCGCTGGGGGGATTTCTTTAAAAACACAACCAAACTGTGGGGACGCTGAGGTCAGTGGGCACAGCAGCATTTTGACTTGCATCAAGAGAAGACAACAGCCTTGGGTGCCTTTGAAATGAACCCTGGGACAGGGCTAAGAAAATCCAGCAAAGGGTTTCTGGAGGAGTCTGCCCAGGCCCATGGATGGGCAGATGCAGGAAGGTTTGGCAGCAGCCCCGGGGATGCCCAGCTCCCCAGAGGAACGTGGCCCACAGCAATATCCCGAGCCAGACACCTGGTCTCCTGCTCCCCTTTCCCCGAGGCGGCTTCCCAAAGCCACACGGACCATCCTGTCAAAGTCATTTTTGCTGGCCAAGCGTGGCATTTCTGGCACAGCAACAGACCAGCTTTCTAAGCACGAGTATAAAAATTTAGTCAAAGACACGTAACAAATGGTCGCAGTAGTCCCCAATACAACGGCTGAAGCCAGTGTTAAAGTAGCAAAGGGCCTGTTTGAAAGAAGGCAGTCAGATTCTGATGCACATTTAGCACCATTACAATACCAAAAATTACCTTAGTTAAACAGCATTACTCTAAATTATCACTCTGACTTTTTAATCAACAGCTGCCAGATCACCCCACTACATGTTGGAATTTTTCCTACCACTCCCCTCGTCTTTCCCAGCTCTATCCTTTCTCCATTTCTGCCTCTCTCCTTTCTTACTCCTTTCTGTCTCCCCGCTCTGTTTCAGGCTCTCCCGCTCTCCCTACCCTCTTTCATCAGCATTTCTTTGCTCATCCTCAGTTCTTTCCTGCTGTTTGTGCTCTTCTCTCTCATTCCCAGTCATTCATTTCTTTCATTCTGCATTAACTCTAACCTTGCTCTATGCATCCTGACAATCTATCTGTTTTTAATTGTTCCACTAAACCTAGCCGGACATTTCAGAGAGACGTGTGCAGTTAAACTGAGGACCTTTTCAAAGTCTTCATAATTCAACTTGATTCCATGTAGTTGATACAAGAGCCATATGTTTTTGTGGATCACGTATTATTTTGCACATGTGAATACTTACAGAACAGACATGCCTGGGTATCAATTGCTTTTGCTTTCTGAGCTGTCAATTAGTTCTGTGTCAAGCAATAGCACTGGTACTTTGAAAAGCAGGGAGATTTTCCCCACCCTTTCTCCATGCTTGTAAAAATGCCCCGTACGGTTTAATTGAGGCCCCCCGTGGGCAGTGAGACCCTCCCTCGACGTCCTTCCACCTACCGATGAGGATCACCAGGCTTTAGAGGTTGAGCATCACCAGGATCCATCCCTTCTCCGTCACCAGCAGCCCCCTTAGTGACTCCTTACAGGCACCTTCAGGATTTCTATGACTCATCCCAACCAATTCACTGGAAATTATCATTTATTCTACAGGCTTCTCAGTGCCAATCTCAGTGCTGCTACTCAAACTTTGCTGCATCATACCTGCTGCTAAGCCTACAAGGAGGGGGTACCAAAGAGGGAGATATCCTAGTGGATTCCTGGCTCTTCCTTCTCAGGAGTTAAAGCACTAAAGCAAACGTTAAAACCTGCCGAGGTGCGGGTGTGCCCTGCACATCTCTGCATTTAATGAGTGCATCCCCAGGGAAAAGTGGACAGACACTAGCGGAGATGTAAGTGGAGGGGAAAAGTTCTCACACTGATTCAATTAGGGTAGTAGATGTTGTAATATAGCTTCAAGGGATAACCGAAACTTTTGGAGAGTGCTTCTTTTTTTCTTTCCCTTTTGCTCTCCTTTGGCTGCTGCCACATGGAGCTCATTTCACATTTTGACTAAAATATAAGTGATACAGAGAAACACTTCTCACACTGTGTCCAACCCGCTGGCGCAGCGTGCGCAGACGCCCCCTCCCAGCCCCGCTTGCAGCTCTGCCTCCTCCCCGCTCTCCCAGCCCGTTTCGAGCCTCCTTTCCCACTGCTGGCCAGAAAACAGCAAGGGACTATCAGGCCACGCTCCGTGTCCTCCAGGGCCTGGGAAAGACTGGGCGGTTCAAGCATGGCAATGCTCCCCGCAGCATTGCACGAAGCGGGGGAAATACCACCCTCCAGCAGATAGCCCAGTAGCAGCAGAGGCGCACACCTCATATAACCCCCTGCCCCGACTCCGTGAGGTCCGTGCGAAGCTGCAGTCCCGGCAAGTTCTCCAGGAGCAAGCTCCCTTTCCTCAGCAGCAGTCTGGAAATGCTGCAAAACGCTAACAGGGAGCTCGGGGCCGCTGCGGTCGGTGTTTCCATGCTGAGAGCGGAGGCAGCTACAGCCCCACGTCCCCTCCGGCCACGACTGCGGCTGAAACACGAACACCGGGGTCACATTTGCAGTCCTCCTGTGCCACCTACACGCAGTGCTTAAGGCAGCACATTTGCAAAGGCAGCACAGGGCTCCCGTGGCTGTCGTGCTCCCTCCCTTTTCGCTGTCCCCTCGGCAGGGTGTCCCCAGGGTGACACTGTCAGCACCGAGGAGCCTCTGCCCCGGCCCATTGCAGAAGCGAAACAGGGACGGCCCCGTCCCAGGCCTCAGCAGGGCACCGGGGTCAGCGCAGATAAAGCAGCGCTTCCTTCTTCCCTCAGGATTCACCGCCACTTCTTTTCTAAGTAAACGGCAGTGACTAACGCCACGTGAGGAATGTGGGGATTCATGCAGGAGCTGGCACCTCTGAGGACGCTGCACCTACTGCACGAAGCACAAACCGGTGCTGTCAGCGAGCGGCTAGTTTGTGCCTGTGCACCGCGAACGCCAGCCCTGTGCGGAAAGGACTAGATCCTCGGGCACAGCGTGTTGTCCTGCTCGTCCCGTGCGGCGCCCTGCAACGCCAAACGCGAGTGTGCCCGCGAGCAGGGGCCGCGCACTGAGTTCGGGATGCAAGGACGTGAAAACGAAAGGCGGGCAGCAAAAGCCTCCCGGGCGGCTGCAAAGCCACCGAATCCGAGCGGGACCCGCCGG
>NW_010587531.1:0-64231 GCF_000705375.1 Tinamus guttatus | reverse complement strand
GGCTCCCCCTTCCGCAGCCCTCCCAAAGCATCCGGGAAACGGCACCCGCCGCGCTACCCGTTTAAATATCCCCCCTTTCTTCCCTCTTTTTTTTTTCCCGCTTCTCTCTCCGCTGCTACCGTTAATAGTTAAGATTATTTATTGCCATAACGAATATAAGGAAATAAAGTAGCACACGAACATGTTTTTTTAGCCTGTCCTTCACTGCCGCGTTTACCAAAGTGTCCCATCGAAATAAAGCACTTGTGGCCCCGCGGAGCGCTCGGCCGCGCTGTTACAGGACGCGAGGGACAAAGACTTTCCCCGTGTCACCTGCGAGCGGGAAGCCGAGCGGCGCCGCAACCCCCGCTCAGTGACACCCAAACGCGGGCCCCCCGCAGCCCCGACCCCCGCAGTTTCGGCGGAACCGGGAGGCGAGGGCTGAGGGCGCTGCCGCTCCGAGCTGCCCCCGGCCGCAGCGCTTCAGAAACGCGCTTGAAGTCGCAGGCTGCAGGCAGGGACTCGGGCACCTGGGAAGTGGCTTCTCCGCATGAATACTCGTCCTTGTGCAAAGCCCATGTAGGTCCCCGCACGTTCTGCAGAGCAGAGTTTAGTTTCTCGTTATGCTGTAAATGTAAAAAATTCGGGTAGCTCCGGGCTTGTTTTTACAAGCTCCCAGCCGCGCAGAGATTTCTGTTTTCACAGGAAAAACTAAGCAGCCCCCAGCCCGTGATGGCCGCACATCCATAACGGGACCTTCACGAGGAACAGAGCAACCTTATCAAGACCTCGGCTGAAATCGCCTCGAATGGAAGTCGATTTAGCAGAGCCCGAGGGGAGCGTCCCAGGCGCACTCAGCTCCCCGCCGCTCCAAGGACCGCTTCGGAGGGAGCGTTTGCGGAGAGCGAGAGCCGCTTTTGCTTTTCAGCCGGTGCTGCGAGGCCGGTTTTCACTGTCCCGTTTAGCTCTGAGCCTGCTCCTACTCCCTCGCCATCCAAGTTTTCACCGTCCCGTTTAGCTCTGAGCCTGCTCCTACTCCCTCGCCATCCAAGTTTTCACCGTCCCGTTTAGCTCTGAGCCTGCTCCTACTCCCCGCGGAGGGGTCCGGCCGTGTCCGCGCGTGTCCGCGCGCTCCTGCCGCCCCGGCCCGCGCAGCGCGAACACGCGCGACCGCAACGGACTCCCCTCGCGCGGGCAGAGCGAGCTGCTCCTTTTAACGCCGAGAAACCGATGCTTATTTTTCCTCAAAGCGAAAGGAAGCGGGCGAGTCCGCTCACGTCCCGGCGCCTTCGAGCTGCAGAACAACAGTGGTTGTTTTTTGTTTCTCTCCTTTTTGTGTGTGTGTATGTGCGTGTGTGTGTGCTTGTGTGTGCAACAAAATTAGCGTCAAATCAGGTGGTGCTTCTGCTCTTGTTACTAAGAAATAAATGTTATTTACCGGACCACCGTTTTAGCTAGGATTTAGCTGTTCCAGCTAATCGAAAAAAACGAATTTGTTTAGATCGTTGCAAAAAATGCAGGGTTTGGTGAAGATGCAACTAAAATAAAAAGGGTACAAATATAAGATTATTTTAAAGGGGAAGCTTCAAGAAAAAGCCGTCCAACCACTGTAAGGACAGCAGAGACAATTCATGCCTTCCACCGTTTCTCTGAACACAACTGCAGTTCTGAACTCAGGCAACCTGCGAAACTGTTTCCACGCAGGGTGTGCGACACTGCAGCGTCGAGGGAACAACGCAAAGAGGTCACTCGTGCCGCAGAAACCCGCCAGGTCCGCGCGACACGCGCGTGCGGGGCTGGCGTGGGGACGCGGCGCCGGCCCCGCTGCAGGCAGCGGCGCCGGGGCCAGTCTGCCCTGGGAGCAACTGGAAGCACCAGCTCGTTTCCCTTTTTTCAAATATAACTACGGCGTGCCTAAAAAGATTGTGAGATTTCTATTTAAATAACCGTTTTTGATCTCAGAGCAAATCTCTGCTTTGCTGGATCAAACCACATGCAATCTTGAGAGAATCGGTTGGAAGCAGTGTGGTGGAAGCTGTTTTCTTCCTTCTAGAGGAAAAAAAAAATCCCTAAAGTCTGGCCAAAGTCAACTTGAGATTACATGTAGTTCCCCCCCAAACTTAAATAGGTAACTTTAAAGCATGCAGAACTTTGGAAACCGAGGTCCTGGTGTCAGTGGAAGGTGACTTGGACCCCTGAAGTCTTTTAAGCTCCTGCACTGCCCCAGGGCACCAGCTGCCTTAGAAGCACAACGCAACCCCCAAACACTCCACTTCCCCCATCGCAAGAATGCAAACGCTGAGAAATGTGAATTTTCAGTTTATGCTGAAAAACCTCAGCTTATGAAAGCTCGGTTGTGGAGGCTCAGTTTTGTCTGTGCAGCCACCCTGAGATCTTTCTGTTTATTGCCACCTTATTCCGAGTTTCTGAGTGCACAAATGTGGGCTGGGAAAGTACCAAGCCCAGGAGCCCGGACGGCGTTTCCAGCCCGTCCTGCTTCTGCCCCAGCCAGAGCCGCCGTGTGTCCCGTTTGCTCCCACCATCCGCTTGCTCCTCCAGTGCAAGGGAATCCAGACCAAGCACCGAAAAACAATTAAGCCAAGTGCCTTGGCACCTCAGAAGGGGCTTGGGTCCAATCCAGCTGGAGAAGGACATATAAGTTCAGCCCATTCATTCTATCACATTTACTTACATTTAAGTCATTTTTAAATGGTTTTATTTTATTCATCCATTTTGTAGCTATCCCTCCCAGCAAATAAAGGAAATACACTCCGTATAGGAACAGCTACCAGAAGAACTAATGCATGCTCCAGAGGCAAATCAAACCTCTATTAAACACAAATTATCCCATTCTGTGACCCAAAGGGTCACGCCAAAGCCCTGGGCAGAACTAACAGCTGAGCCCGGCCCCCTGAACCCTTCGCCAGCAGAGCGGTGCAAAATCCTGGCCCAGGCACCGCTTCCGAGGGGGGTAAATGACCCCAGCACCCGCAGGAATCACCCCAGTGCGCACCAGGTTCAGGAGATGCACATCGCTTATCCTATTCAACGGCAAGCGGGACTTATCTTCAAAATCTTGTCAATTTTGGTGATATATTGAGGCAAACTGGTCGAGAGCAGTCTGTGGTCCTTAACGACCAAACGATGCACAGGGCACAAGTGGAACACAAGCAACCTGTCAGTTGACTACAACTCCCCTCTTTTGTTAAGCAGCAAACAGGATAGCACAACAGGAACACAATACAACACAAACGGGATGGTACAATAATACATAACCTGCTCTAAAAGCAGCAGAATGTCGAGTCCAGCCAACTCCTGACTTCGGGGGCAGCTGTGCAACCTCGGAAGCAGAGCCCTGCCGCGCAACGGGCACTGTGCTGGCTAGGGAAGGATGTCCCTGGCATAGGCAGCTCCATGCCACCCATCTCACCTCCCTGGTGCCCTCAGTGTCTGGTGTCAAGCAGGAATAGCCCCTGTGCCACCCAGCTGCACACGGGGTGCAAGGCTCGGTGTTTGGTCAGGGCTGCAAAGCCCCTGAATACGGGAGCACGACTTGCACCAAGCAGACATCGCTTCTTCAGCAGATGTTTGGCATAATTTTCAAGTTCCAAAAAATTAAAATTTGTTCTTCTCTTGCAGTTCTTTCTTAATGGACAGGCTGGAAGGCTGGTTCTTTTTTTTTTTTTTTTTTTTTTAACCTTGATGTTATCTGACTCAAACGTAGGAGAGGAAATGAAGGGGTTTGGCTTTTTTTGGAACCTTTTTGCCTTGAGTGGTTTGTTAGTTTTTAGTGCTCCGCGTATCCCGGCATCTACACAGAGAGCCGCTCTGGAAACGTGCAGTGCGTATCAAGAAAGAAATGCAGCCCCATGCATGCCTTAAATTCTGAAGTAGAAAAAGCGGCTCAGTTTGACCCAATAGCTTCATCTAGTAATGACTGCAACCCTGCTTAAAGCCTGAGTATCTACCCACTGCTGCAGTGATATACCTGACATTTAAACCGTCCATCACAATTTTGGAGACTTCAAGTATTTACAGAGAAGCATGGCAGGTGATCAAGTTTTACCCACCTCAAACCCTCCAGTAACTGCTTCACTGACTTTCCTGATTATGGTTGCTTAGAACTCAGTAATACTCACTATCTCTAGAGGTACCAGCGAATTCCTGTCTACTTGCTGATCATCGTGACTGATTTCAGACATCTGGGTTTGCAAAGGTGCTGTTTGAAGCACTGAAGATGGTGAGGGGCGCTCTGGCCCAAGCCTCCAGAGAAGCCATCACTCCCACTGAACCCCCCAAACGAACAGAGCAGCCACTTAATGCCCAGTGCAGCTGGAGAAGCGTTCCCGGGGCCTTCCCACACCAACGCTCCCGACCCGCCCGGCTGGCCGGAGAGCGATGCAGCCCCTTCCCCGCTCAGGGAAAAGCGCAGCCAAAGAGGAACTCCGGGGCTTTTCACCAGCGCCCAGCACAGCACAGAGCCCAGTCCTGGTTCTTTTGAAGCTCAGGAGGAATTACCCTGCTGATCCCAACAGGAGCAGGATTTCCCCTCCCATTTAGGGCTTCTGACAAGGGAAAGATGCACTTTTTTGTTTCAGTGATTTCAGTGCTGTAACATAGCACAGCAACCTCCAAGGGCAGATTCACACCCAGAATTTGGATTTGCTGGGAATTCACAAAAGGAGAAACTAGCCCTTATGCCACACGTGCAGCCTGCTTTTTCTAGAGAACTCTGCATTTACGAAGCAAGCTTTTACCCGCAGTTTGGGAGGGAAGGAGATGAGAGGGCGCCCGTCTTCCCGCCTCAAGGCGCAGGGCTGCCCCTCTCCTGAGCCGCTGCGGGCACCGTCACCGCTCCGTGTCCGCCGGCCCTGGAGCTGCCTGCAGGCTGCATTTTCAGAAACAATTGGCTAGGAAGCTCCCCCCTTTCCAGGGTAACTATTTGGTTTTGTACCACTGCTGTGGAAGAGCTTCTTCCCCAAAGCTGGTAAAACACTTGACTTCTCAAATAGAAAGGATGTTTCTGAAAACACTTTCAATGGAAAAACATATCCAAAAGATCTCAGCTTGGCTTCAGTTTTTTGTTAGAAAAATGATTGATTTTTGACAGAAAGTGGAACTGACTTAAACTATTCCAGCGGACAAAGGTCAATTTCTCATTTAAAGGTGTTTTGGCAAGAGATTTCTGCTTGGTGCTGCCCTGGGTCTCCGGAAGGTCCCCTCGAAGCGTGGCCGGCACCAGTGGGGGCTGCGAGGCCTGCGGGCCACCCGCAGCCGCCACTGCATCCCCCCCTTCCCAACTGGAGCAAAAACCCAAAGATTGGGCAAAGGCAGCTCTTGCTAAACGGCAATGACTGCAGGCAGTCAGCAGGACTGCAGCTCCGAGCACGGGGATGGGCTCGCTCCCGTGCCAGCAAAGCTGCTGGACCCTCGGGCAGGGGGGCTGCTCCTTCCTAACGCCTCGTCCAGGCAGCAGCCTGCGGGTTCTGCCGCCCACCTTCCCCTCTCTTCCCATCCCGCTGGCCGAGGCCCATCTCGTGGAGCCAGAAGGGCTCGCTGCTTTGCTGCATTAGGCAAACACACAGCAGATGTCAGTGCATTACAAAGCTTGGCTGCAGAGTAATAAAATAACTTACGAGAAAATTAAAAAGAAAGCAAAAAATGCAGGAAACTGCAAAGCTCCAAAGCTTTTCATCTCCCTGCGTTTGACACTGTCTTGCTAACTACTAAATCTGGGAAGGTTCCTGCAATTTTTTCACTATTTCCCACTCCCCTGCTATTCCCCTTTGCACAGTTCACTGTGGAGAAGCGCATTAGTGAGGGGCGTGAAGGGAGCAGTGGGGCTGCTGCCTGCCTTGCCCTGTAACTGGAGATTCGCTGCCTGCTCTAGGAAAGCCCCTCTAAGCAAAACATTTCCCTGGCCCAGGTGTCACGGCTGAAGCAGAGCTGGGTCACCTAGAGTCAAGCCGCACATACCCTAAACCAGACCCCGGTGCTGCTCCCGCGCGTCCCGTTCGGCAGCCGCCCGCAAGAGCAGCGATGCCATTAAAGGCATCCTTGTTTGCCCCGGCTGGGAGAGCGCCCTGGAAAAATAAACAGCGTCCCGGGCGCCGCGGGAGCCGCGCAGATAGAGCCGCGGGAGCGCAGGGACGCGGCGCAGATAAGGCCCCGTTCTCAGGAAGCCAAGGCCACGCACCGCGGGCCGGAGCTTCCTCACTTTGTCCCCGCTACGGAGACGCCGGCGTCCGCGGCCTCCAGGAAGCCGCCGGCCTCTTTTTTTTTTGCTTCTCGGAGAAGCAAAGGCCAATGTTTATCTTTATCTTATCTCCAAGAGGAAACCTATGGGAAACGCTATGCCATATTCTCCACTGTTCTCCTGTCATATAATTATAATGCATTGCATACTGCATACAGCAAAGCCCTTCTGGAAAACAGCAAGTCTAATGACAATGCCCTATTAGAAGGTGCTTTCATTTTCTTTCCAAAGGCTGTAAATCTCTTCGGAGTGTGTGCTGGTATAAAAATAAAGGATGAGCTAACTGTTTCTGTTAGGAGAGCACAATTCACCCAAGCGTCCCGGGGCGGCAGGGGAATAGCTGTTGTGCAAGGCAAGTCTCTTGTCCCCACATAACAAACCGAGGCCAGGCTTTTGTCAGACTTCAAAGCCAGAACACAGTAGGGCCTTCGTGCTGCCAAACTGCTAAGTGGAACAACAAAAAAAAAGCTATATTGCCATTAAACTCTTGGTATAAATTCAAGCATTTTTTTTAAACAGTGACACCATTACATTTTAGCTAGGGAAAGGATAAATGAGAATTTAAAAGGCACTCGGTGGTTACTTGAGAAGCAGGGTGTCTAGGAACCCTTGCCTTACAACGTACAGCTTGCACAGCGTTTCTGATCACGCTGATAGCAGCTAAGCCACGTTCTCTGTGTTATTAAGGTCAGCACAGATTATGCCAAAGATGCATCTAACACTGATGACCAGTATGTGCCTTGTGCTCTGCCAGCAGATTTTTCCCTTGAAGATTTAACACAAAGCTCTCAGTATTTCCCTAAATTCCACTGCACTGTACCAAAAAAACAGATTCACAGAAACAGCTGAGGCGGCTGACACAAGCTACAGCTTTCATGAGCTTTAATTTTCCCTGTGAAATGATTAATGAAAGTCTGACGAGGAGAATACGGGAACTTTCTAGGAAGGTGGCAATAAAGCCCCTGTTCAGTGTAGCTGCGATTGCAGAAACTGCAGGGTACTCGGGGCCAGATTTGGCAGCGCTGATCCGCCGCACACAGGAACAGGGATATGTTTGAAGGAGAGCTCAGCACTCAGCTGGTGTCACTGTGACTCTGAGAAACGCATCTTCTCCAGAATTATATCCAAAGTGCGGAGCTCTCGTCCCATTTATGGGCCCAGCACGGGGCCCAAGTGCAATGGGAGAAGGTGGGAGCTGCGTTAGCCGGGGTTTCTGCCGCCTGCTGCTCGCAGGCTGCATACACAGACCCTCCGGAAATTCATGGGCATTAATGGTTAAAGTGGATTATAATTGCCTTCAGTCCCCAACCTACAACATAGATTGGCAAGCTAGCTCAGCTAAAGCCAATTCAGAGCTCTCAAATTCTAACTCCACTCTTCTAATACAGTAATTCAATTTTTTTTTAATTCACATCTTCACTTATTTTGGATTTTTAAAACGTTTTCCTCTATGAGATAACATACAAAAGGGAGTTTGGATAAGGACATTTTTCATGCTTAAAGGGAAAAAAGGAAAACTGCTGTCATATCAGCAGATGTTACCGCATTATCTTACGACGGCTCTACATTCTCACGTGAGTTTTGAAAACATTATGATTTGTTTTAAGTAAATGCCAGCACAACAGCAAGAAATGACTGCCAAATCAGACCATGTTCCCTCCTGTAATCTGTGCAAGTGGCCTCAGACGTGCACGGAGAAGGCTCCCTGGTTGTGGCGGGTTGTGGGCCTGGCCCAGGGCACACGCAGCCCCATGGGCCTTCGCACTGGGTCACTGCCCCTACAGAACAAGCGGCTCGTGGTGATTAACATCTCAGCTGGCTTCAGGTTTAGGTGGTAACAGGAGAACCCTCATCCCTTCTCTGAAATACTGAAAGAGTAAAGGCAGAAATAAGGTATATGGGGCAGATACGAAATACTTAGCCTTCAGCATTTGTCAAAACTGTTTGTATCGGGAACACTGAAATGCCCAAGCAAACAGAAAAATGCAATCAGAGTGAATGCAGATGAGACCTCAGAAGGGGCCAACTTTGTGGCCCCTTACCCTGCACTGTTACCAGCATCAGAAGAACAGTGACATACGTGTAGAGAAGGACACAAGGCAGAGGTTGCTCTGCACACCAGCTTGTTTCCAATTTTCCACCTTAAGAAGGGAGACGCGGTGCCTTCCCCCTCCTGCCACTGCTGTCCCGAGGGCTGTGGGAACTGCCTTGCTGTCCTCACCGCGGCGGAGCTGCCCGTCACTTCATCCGCAGTCAGAGCGGCTGCTGTTCAGAGAGAAACAACTCCCAAGCACAACTCACCTGTTTGCCCGGGAGATTCTAGCTTGTTTATAGCCTTATAACAGCTAGAAAGTTACCCTGACTTGCATATCCCTTAGAAATAACCACGGAGAAAGGAAGCACATCTGTTATTTTTAACGTTGCCTTTGCAGTGCGCTGAATGCAAAGTACGGCCCCGCTGCCTGGGTACCTCAGGGAAGCGAAAAAGAAAGTCCTCTGCCTAGCACTATCTCTTACATTTCCTCTGCTTACCCTTCATTGGAGAACGGTGCTACGCACAGAGCAACTCGGCAATAACTACAACAGAAAATGTTCATCCTGCAGCCTGCACTTGTTAGCTCAAAGAATAAAATGTTACAGCTCAGTTTAGTACATGAAGGAAGGACTTGATGCAGAAAAAACACTTGCTAAGTAGACAATATTTCTTTCAAAATAGCTTAACCAGACTGGAAATCAGTAGAGAAGGCAAAGCACATTTCTCACGTATGCAGTAGTCTACAGAAAGGTTTAATTGGGAAACAAGCAATATTTTAAAGTACTATTAAGACAAATTACAACCTTTAAAGCTGCATTAAGGCACAAAAACCCAAAAACCTCTGTAGTAAGAAGCAAAATAACATTTTGTTCATCTGAAATAAATTTAACCAGACCAAACAGCCCTTTAAATTACAAATAAATGATTATGGAAATGCTATTTGTTACTTGCATTATAATTACAATGAAAATATTATTTGTTGCCTCTCAGTGCTCTGTATACTTCATGGGATCATAGAGGGGCTACCAAAATACGGACAGCAGCAGTACGGAATTTCTTGGTCAGAAGTTTGCTCCTGTTCAAAGCAGGGCCCTCGCTACACAGCTGCGCGCGAGGCCTTGGGCACAGCCAGGCGAACCCGCCGCCCGTGTTACAGCCACACGCAGGAGCGGGGCCGCCCGCGCCGCGGCAGCACCGCTGCGCTGGAAATCCCACCCCTGGCGTGCTGCGACAGCCTCGGGGAACAGAGTCACCGAGAGCGAGCGCAGCTCCCGAGCACGGGCGCTTTCCGACAGGGAAAAACACAACGTGAGGGAAGAGGCGGTTGCTGAGGCGCGTGGCCGGGGCGCTGGGCCGCTCTGCGGGCTCCGCTTCCACCGCTACCCGCGGCTGCGCTCGGCCCACGCGGCTCCAGCCGCCCCCGGAGACAGAAACCGCAGCCTCACTAAAGCAAACGCAATTTCACCACTGACTTTGCAAGGTCAACAGCACCGCTCAAGGTTAAGAAGGGTCTTAAGAGCAACTAAAATTACAAGAGATTACTACTGCTACAAAGATGAGAGTAAGTCACTGCAGTGTGGTAGTTTATGCAGCTAAAAACCTCACAGATGCTTACAAGAGTACCATAAGTGTGTGAAAAGGTTGTATCATTTTCTTAAAAAATATTATAAAATCCTCAATGTCAAAAAATGTCCTTTTAATAGGTTTTCTCATTACTTGTTTGTTTTTTGAGAACATAAGTCACTTTGGAGCATAAATACTACTTGAAGTTAATAGAATTTGTGCATCTACATAAGTATGGCACTTAAAAACTATTGGCTTCTATTGAATAAGAGCAATATATATCACTAGATAATGAAGAAACTAGTATACATAAAACAATTATATCTAGTGTCTGCTTCTCTGAATATACTATTTTCAGGAGGTGAGACACATAACTTTGTTTTCCACTATTCAAATAAAAAGTTTGCCATCTATATTGTTTTAAAAAAGCCATACAAAAGAGGCTGTCAACCTAAACGGGGAAGAATTCTGTCTTGCTAATAGTCGCGGAGGTGAGAAACTATTTCTGAAGCTTTTTCAAATTTTGAGTCTGAGCATGGTTTGGGGTTTCCTCACTCACTGTGTCCAGCTACCTTCCCCTGCTCCTTTTTCCTAAAAAGACCCAATTATCAGCACTTAATTACTGCTAAAGAAAGGAAAAGAGCTTTGGTCAGGCAGAGCTCCTTAAACAACTGAGCATAGGTCCTTCGAGACATGAATCCAGGGTTTACAACCTGTTGTACTGATTTGTGCATCAAATGCATCAGTATATTCAGATCTGTGAGACAAAAGGAGTGGTAACAAAATTAAAATTATTTAACACTGAATATATCGAGGTTTATGAAAATATAGGCAATAAAAGCATATGGTAGAGATCCTTATCACAGCAGTTCAGTCACAGGTGTTTCCCCATATTATTAAGTTATACTTACCCAGAATAAATATTTAATGTTAGTATTAACAGAAAAAATCTGTAGCTCCAGCAATAATGTCTGTGCATTTAAAGCACAGTGATGATTACCCACTTCAAACTCAATTCAAAAGTCTTAAACAATTTTGCACAAATACAGTGTTCCACAACCGTGAGGAAGAAACACCAGCCCCCGGCGGCTGCCTGTTGGCAAGCCGAGGCACAAAGCCCCAGCTTTCCCCATCGGGGAGCAACCTTTCCAGAGCAATGCTCTTTTTCTGCGTTCAATGACGTTTCATCCGCAGATGTCCCCACCGCAGACAGCTCATGTGCGGACGCAGCGTGTCCAGCCGCCCGGGGGGCAGGAGTCCTGCCAGGACTCATTACTCCCACCTTGCGCGAGCCGCGCGCTCCCGCTCCCCGGCTCCCAGCACTTCCTTCTAAACCCCCTCCCTTCACTGGCTTTGCACAGATTTTATCTTCAGTGCAGAACAAACGTGCGCTCGTTTCAATAAAACCAGTCGACTTCAGCAGCAGTGATTAATACTTGAGGAATTACATGATAGGGTCCGATTTTGCTGCCAATGGGAGCTGGGACTAGCACGAGCCAAGGCCACCCCCAGGAAAGCCTGGGCAATCTTTCTGCCAATGCCCGTGCTTCCTGGGGAGCAAGAGGGGTTCAAGAAACCCTCTCACAACGGTAGAACACCTGAGCATTAGAGCCACGCAGCACACGGACAACACGGTGCTCTGGCACGCGAGGCCTGAAGCCGCCCTGGTGACGTGGGACTTTCCAGGGAAGGATTCGCGTGGAGAGGTGGCTGCCCAAAGAACAGAGGCTCTCGCGGGGGCAGTGCCCCAGCTGCATGCTGAAAATATCGCAGCAAATTTACCTCATGAAAGGAAAAAATTAGTTTTCTGCTAGAATGGTGTCCAAGACAGCACAGGAGTGCAACAGAGACATATTTGAGCAGCAGGTTACCTATTTTTCCCTCCAGCTTCGGAATGAATGTGAATGAGTACACAGCTAAACAAATTCAGCTCCACACAAACCTGACATCCTTTCTCTAATCCACAAGAGTCAAGAAAAAAGAAAAGGCAAAGTAGCTGTGGGTTTCTACCGCAGTGCTCGAGAGAAACGGGCTGAAAGTCTCTGATGTCGTTCACTCTATGAGGGGAAAGACAGAGGCCAGGAGCCCAAGGAAGCCTGTGAGAAGCAGGATGGGGATGGAGAGGTGGCAAACGCTCCTGCCCCCGAGCACAGCGAGTGCGGCAGGGCTGCTCTGCAAGCGCCAACCGCCACGGACGGCACGGAGCGAGAGCAGACACCGCATCTGAGCCTGGGTGCACGGGCTCCTGGAGCGGCAGCAGTTTCTTTAGAATATAATCACTTTATCTTGTGGTTTTACATCTAGGCCTGCTTCCAAATACCAGAAGTCTTTATCAAAGATAATTGTTCCCGGCTAGAAGCAGTTGGTAAAGATGACTGATAGAGATTGTGCAATTACTGTTTAAGTGATTCTTGCTAATTAGCCAATGCCGATATGCCCCCGTTGCATCACTTGCGAGCCCCGCGCTGGTGCTGCTATGGACAGAGCCCTCTGCGATGCTCCTTGCGGCACTGGAGCACGCGGTGGCAGCCAGTGCTGGCTCTGGTGGCTCCTAGATGGCCACAGACCTGAGCGTCCCCTGCCCAGCCGGGAACAGCCCGCACGGCTATGGATGGCTGTATCAGAGAGAGCAGACGGAGCCCAGGGAATTGCTTCCATACGCAGCCCGGGCACCCATAGCCGGCCGGAGCCATGACTCTGAACTGGAATTATTTACAAATGCAACGGGTTTCTTTCGCTCCTGTTTTACTCAGTTCCAGGAGGCAAGACCCAGGTTCAAAAAATAAAAAGCCCGGGGCTTTTGGTTGGTTGGAGCTTTCCTTCTTAGTGGGCAAGTCAAATAGGGAGATTAAAAATGGCCCCAGGCTGCCTCTATGCTCACGGGAAGCAAAATCCCTACCAGCAGAGTGATGGACTTGTCCCATGGAACCATCACTGCTGCTGCCGGCAGCACCTGGAGCACGGGAACAACATTGTGCGAAGGGGAAAAACAGTGCTAAATCCAAGCTCCTTCCCAGTAGCTACAGCACTACGTGACCAGTCATATTCCTGCTTTGCTTAAGCTCAAAAGCCCAGTTTGTCTTCACTTATGGCATAATTGTGTTATATTAAAAAAATAAGAATATAAGGGGAAACATTTGGCCCTAGTGACTCACTGTGCCTATGTTGTAGGGTAAAATGAGAGCCCCTTTTCAAGGTCTTGCCCACATAACGATGTAAAGCTGTGCCTTATTTGTGCTAAGGAATGCAGCATTAAAACCAGGCTTCTCTGTGGGACATCTCGGGGAGACCCAGAGGAAGCACCGCGCCAAGTGCTTCCTGCATGTGCTGCCCCTCCTGGGAGGGGATTAAGATTAGGCACCTAATTCCACCAAAGGGTTTTCTTTTCTTTCTTTCTTTTTTTTTTTTTTATTTTTTTTTTATTTTTTTAAATGTCCACAGTTTCCTGTAAAGGACCTCATCTAATTAACTCAAGCTCAGGATTTATCCATGCTATGTTATGAAATACGGATATGATGGCATGTTTTCATACTGCATAGCTCAACTGTCCTTCCCCACAGTGCCATCAGGATGGCACTGTGAGCAATATGTTTAATATAGGCACACTGCCAGCAAATATAGATGTTTCCTGTCCCTTCACGGATCCCTCTGTCTTGTGTAAAAGACTGAACATAGTCCACGGCTCTAATAACAAACATTGTAACCTTGCAAATAGCAACACTTGGAGTTTCCTTTAATATTTATGTTTTTTGACCCCAAAAGGGAAAAGAATTTACCATACATAGAATGGAAAAACAGTGTGCTAATTTCACTTATCAAAGCCTCTCAAACCAAAGAATCTGCCACTAATAATAGTGCGTTAAGAAAATATTCTTGAAGAAAACATACATTACTGTATTTTAGTACATGCTGATACCTTGCTAAAACGCCAGTATTTTCACCGTGTAATTTGTCTCAGCCCCCAGCTTGCAGCTAGGATGACATCAGAGGACCGGTTCAAAGCAATTTCGTTTTCTGCTTTACAAAACAGTTTAAAGATAAAAGCCAGTTTCAGCTTAAAAAAAGAGAGAAAATTATACTATTAAGCACCATATTAGCTAAACAGTTCCACAAAAGGAAAATGCCAATCAAAAGATGACAGTATTTGATAGCAAAACCGTATCAATATCAGTGATCAACACTATCTTAACTTAGTACCTTAAACCAGGTGTCTTTCCTACTAAATCATGCACCCAGGGAAACAGTAAAAATACTATCAACTATTAAGCAGAAGAGATTGAAACAGTAGAATTATCCTAGTTCATCTCCGGACAGTTTTTCATAAGTGTAATTAATATACTATAAAGATCATTCTTTGTGATTCTGTGATAATAACTTTTTTTTCTATCCATCTTCTTCTATTCATATTCAGTTTTATGAGAAGAGAGATGAGAAAATAACAGAGTATTTTCTATACTTGTAATTAAAATAAATAAACACCAATCGCAGGGCTTTAAGCATTCAGTTTTCTGTAAATCTTTCAAAACTTTTTTGAGCCAGCACTTGGTGCTCTGGAGCTTATCAATGACACCAGGGGTCAAAAGTGTTAGTGCGACTAAAATTACTCGGACAAAGCCAGAACCAGGTCAGATCGCCATGGGATAGTCCCATAAGGCCTCCTGTAGGCTGCTGCCACCAAGGAGTTCTAAGGAAAAGAAAGGAAAGACCATGAATCAAACATCCCAGAAAATTCACAAGCAAATGTGTTATTAATCAAGGAAAATAAAAACAAAGTTTATTAAAATGCCTTGTAATAGTACATTTCAAAACAACACAAAGACATCCTATGTGATGACCATTTTATCACTGAGGCTCATTCCAATTGAGTTACATTCTTCAAACCCAAAGAGCCACAAGTGTGCCAGAAAGGAAAATAAACATGGGAACGATGTGTGCAGTCACACATCTAATTTGACGATTGATCTCACAATTTAAATAGACACTTTCCACCCCAAATAAATGCAGGGATAGATATGCATGGCACTTCTGCAAAATGAAGCTAACAGCAGTGCTGGTACGATTTACACATTTCTTTCCATATTTAGGGGAGAGCTTCAAATTAGGACCTAAATGAAGTCAGAGAATAAGAAAACAAAGGCAAAGGGAGTCTATGTTTGTAAGATACAGAACATTATATTAAAATATTTTTTATATTACCGTGACATTTCTCATTTATTGTATAAATATTTATGAAGGGGACAGATCCTCCTATGGCACAAGCTCTCATACATCTATCGGCTTTGGCGAGTCCAAGCCAGAGAAGTTGCAACAATTGACATGAAATGTGAATTTGCCCCAGCATGTTTACGTAGGACTTTTGAATTGAATTCTCCGCTGCTCTGACTCGGGGCAATCGGTGGAACTGGGACCGCGTATGACACAGTCTTTTACGCTCTGCACCAGCATCAAAAAATGGATCCTGTTTCTCCCCTCCCACCAGCTCTTGTTTACATGAGTATTACCTCTGAAGTGACTCATGGGAGCAGAGATTGAACTATTAGGCCCATTTTTGCACTAACAAGGCTAGTATAGAGTGATATTTTAACTGTATCAAGTTTTTACGCTGAAGATGAAGGTCAAAGCTACAATTTTATCGGTTACATTTTGGAGGCCTTCACTTGATCATGACAATGCCATGTTCATAACACAATTATTGTAATCATATTTCCAGTATTGCTTGACTTCAGTGGAAACAGATTGCATTAAACTGAAAAGCCGCCTGAAACCCTGTGCACGTTTCAAAGTCAGATAAAGGTTACAGAACGAGACTTTGGCACTCGCCTGTGGTGCACAAGCAGTCGAGAGGTATTTTAGAAGCTTTTGTGAACTCAGCAATTTGTGCTCAACATAAGCTTTTATAAAGAGAAGAGACATAACAGTTGTTAACAGGTAACAAGCAGATCGCTGATTGCACCAGCGTTAACAGGGCTATGGGCAGAGCTGGGGGCTTGGTGCTGGGGCTGATTGTTGTGTTTTATTCAAGCCTATAATTAATTTGCTTGAAATTTACACCACCGCGTGGCTTATCTCCCTTTTACTCAGTGCAGATTGCTTAACATCGCAGTAGCTTGTCCCGCGGTGGCAATCAGCACCTCTCCCTTCCCATCACTGCCAGCCCCCAACAGAATGGAGAATGGAGTTTGTTTTGGTGAGCAGTTTCTCTTCCAATCTCTATTCCATTGGTAAGTATTAACGGAATAAGTTCAATTGCTTATTCATGAAAGCAAATGAAAATAAAAAAATGCCTCCAGTGTATTCTTTGTCTTTTTTTTTTTAATAAAGATCTTTATCTGTTATTCTGTGTGGTTAGGAAGTTCACCAGTTGCTAACTGATAATTATACTAGAATTAATTGCCTCCAGTCTCGTAAATCCTGAAGTATCATGATGTAAAAATGGAGCTATCACATTACCAGAAAATGCAACTTATAGCAAGGGTGCCATAACTATTTGCACAGAAACTGGGTGAAGATTTATCACCTTACTAACTCTCAACAGCAATGACTGAAACAAAGGAAATGCTGTTGCTGTTCACTGACCAACACAAAAGTTATGCAATAATTTTCTGTTTGAGACAATCCAAAGCACACATTTTTTTAGCCTCAGTAGAAGCAAATTTCTGTTTTTCAGTATTTTCTCCTGGATTAAAATCATCATCCTGCCTGGTCCAAAGCAAAGCCTTGATTATATTTCACAGCTTTTACCACTCTATAGAATTGTTTCAATTTAATTTCTGAGTTTTGAAAGTTTTTTAAAAAGCTTTTTAAAAATTTAAGCTTTAAATATTTAAAAAAATGACTTTTAAAAATCCATCCCCTTACTCATGTAGGAGCTTCGTATTTGGGCAGGGATTTTAGAAACTGTATTTCGGGTGACTAATAGGAAGCCAGAAGGCATCGCCCAGTTATAATCCTGCCCATTCCCTAGGAGGGAACCACAAAGGTCTCTTCTCGCTGGAGAACTACAGGAAGAGAGTGATGCTGGAGTGCGGCAGACACGGAGTCTGTCTGGGCAACAAACTAGTGTATCGGAATTTTTTTTTCATCCCAAGGAAAGGAGCTCCGCCTGCTGCAAGGTCTCAAATAGAGGCCAAGCCCTAGTCTCCATGGGTCCGCAGAGCCTGGTACTGGTGAAACAGGGTCAGTTATGGCGCTTCTCCTCACGCAGGGCTCGCTGCAGGGCAGCCCTTGCCTCCTGCCCGCCGCTTGTCTCCCATCTACACATCCAAGGGCTCCCAACGGCTCCAGAGTAGGTGGCTCCTGTGCCTGCTGTGCGTACATCAAGGTGAACTTGATGTCCCCAGTGCTTCCAGAGGAGCTCCCAGCTCCACACATGCAGTTTCCATGGAGCACGAGAACCTGAGAAAGAGCAGAGCCCACGAGAGCACAACGGGAGGCGCAAGTAACACGGTTCTCAGGATAACAGCTCTCCAAAAAAGAAAGAAACAAAGACATGCATTCAAGCTTATTAAAGGCACACTTTTTTTTAATGGCTAATATATAAGTGACCCAGAGTAAGCTCCCACTAGTGCTTGTCAATTATTTAACTTTCCTAGATTGTAAGGTAATCGCCTAACGTGTAGCCTGACTTCCTAAATAACACAGGCCAAAATAGCCTCACCCGGTATTTTCCCTTTCACTAGTACAGACTGTCTTCACCTTGGCAAACACCGCTATGGCGCCGGTGGCCCCGCTGTGCGCGTCGAGGGCAGAGGCGCGCGGGCCGCGGCACGGGGCCCGCCCCGGCGTTGGGCTTCGCCGCCCGCCGCGCTCACAGGGGTGCTCAGAGAGCACAGGTCGGGCTCTAGGGACAGCACAGCGCAGCCCCCCGAGGCACCCAGCCGTGACCTTCCCTGTCCCAGCTCCACACGGCAGCCTGTGCTGCGAGCGCAGGCCTCACGCTGGGCCTGGACCCATGGGAGCCCCCAGAGCGGGCGCTCGGGGCAACCCCACCGAGGGCTGCACCCGGGTTCGAGGCACTTGGCCCTCCCCCAGCTCCGCGGGCAGCGCCTGCCCCGTCAGCCCTGCCTCGAATCCCCCCGCAACGCCTGGGAGCAGTCCCAGCCCCTGAAGACCACGTCCAACTATTTATCAAACTGGGACTTCACGAGTTCCTTGGTTTTCTGAAATGTTCATACTGACGCAATTTCGTCTTATATCAGATATAAGTAGAGCTTTGAAACAAAGTTTGCCTTCTCGTTATTTTTAAACTAACAGTCTCTAAAAGAGACTAAGCAGTGTCTGCACTTAGTAAATGTTTTCCACAATGGAAAGATTAAAGCAGAAATGAGTGATACCCTGTATTGCAACCTGAACCCCACTAAATAAACTGAAACATTCACTCAAACATTTAATGAAGGTTAAATATAACCCTTAAAGCATGAAAACAACTAATGAGAGTTTCCAAGAGCGTCTTTGCCACCACCACCCCTGCACTTGGATTTTGGAGCCCTGATGAGTGATAGTTTGGACCTGTCTCAGCAGTGAGACCCCTAGAAGGGAAGTCGCTTTCTGTGATTTTCCTCCTTCACTAACGACCCTCAAAAGCAGGGACAAAGAGAAACCTTCTCCCTGGCGCTTATACAGGTGTCATTTGGGTGAGACTACAGTGGCTCTGTATAAGCCACCCCTCCAGGATTCTTGATGTAACGAGCCACATGGTCTCCTCCATTTCCTGTACTGTTTGAGCAATAACCTCACTGCAGCCTCGGGCAAGCAACGCGATAACCAAACCAGCACTCACCCGCAGAGCTGCATCTGAAGTATTCAAATAGAACAGCACTGCACGTAAGCCAACCCTAATTCACAGAATAAATAATAGAAGTATCAGAAGAAAACACTTAAGGCATGCTAAGGACTAGTATCCATGTTAAGGTTACTCAAGGAGTCAGGTTGGCATATATTGTGACTACTAATATAAATGATATAATGGGAGAGAAACAACTATTCACATCCAAGGTTGCACACAGTAATTAAAAGATAACAGCAGAGGTACCCTGCTTTGCAGGACAGTAGCTGAAATTAAACAAACTATCAGATAAAGCTCCCTAGCTGTTCCTGAGAAAGAAGCTGATTACCACAGGCAAAAAAAAAACCTTATTTTGAGATTCAGAGTTACTTGATGATACTCTGCAGTGGAACAACCTCCCTTCCTTGCTTAAAACTCCAGTAAGACCAAGTTTCCCTTTGAAAACGTGACAACTTTCTGCTACACGAGGAATTTTCTAATAAAGCAATACACACTATTAAGTAACAAACATCAGATGAAATGAAATGTTGTAACGCCGGCCTGGTCTCGAGGCCCTGTTTCCCATCCCTTTGCAGGGGGACGGGCAGGGTGGCCAGGCACCGGCAGGCAGGGCGCCGGGGCAGGGACGGGCGCCTCCGTCTGCATGCGCTGCCAACTGGCCTAAGGGGAAAGCTGTGGCTGTGTCAACATTCGCGAAAGAATTTCCTATGCATTGTGCACTCGCACAGGGTGAACAGCAGCAAAGAATCAGGCCCTAGAAAAATAAGGAGCTTGCTCAAAATCACAAGTCTTATTTTACCAATTTGTTCTTTCTTATGCAACACTTGACAAAGCGAGCAAGATTGCCTCAGTGTGCTCACACAAAGCAGTTCTGCATGGATGGAAAGTAAATCTTAACTGGCCTTACTGGCAGAAACAAGAACTTACATGACTTGCCTACAGAGTCACCGTCAGGCAGCTTCTGGCTCAGCCATATAACAAATATTTCCTGACTTTAGCCATTGCCACAGTCCCACTAGACACAGCAGCTGTTTTGATCTGTTCT
Source organism: Tinamus guttatus (assembly GCF_000705375.1). The sequence continues at coordinate 44,568 of NW_010587531.1, read as the reverse complement.
AGTTACCCAAAGTAAAAAAAAAAAAAAAATCCATTTAAGAAGAAAAACCAAAAACAGAAAGACAGAAAACAAAACAAGCAAGCAAACTAAAACCCGACGTTCAGTTTTTTGTAACAATTTGGTGCGACCTCCAAAGCACCCTTCTCCCAACAAGACCTGTGTATCTAGCTCTGAGCAGAGCAGTCTCTTCAGCTCTTTGGGGACAGTAGGAATCAAATACCAGTACTAAGCTCTAGAGGTGTTTCTAGTTAGAAAGAGGCTCCTACTACTCCTCGGGGTGCTAATTAGAAGCAGGAGCTTGTCTTTCCTAGCATGCAGAGAAAAGGTGCTCCAGGCTGGGTAGGGCGAGCGGTCGCAAGCAAAGACACAAGCAACAGGAAAAGTGCAGCAAGTTACAGGGCAAAACGGGCCCTTAAGAGGCAAAAAAACCCCAGCAAACAGTCAGTAAAAACCATGCAGGATGCAAGTACCTGGGAGGCCCCTGCGCTCTCCATGACAGCTTTGAGGGGAGTAGAAATGTGGTTCTCTCCCACCCCACCAACAAGATTCCCAGGGATGCCACCAGAAGGTTCTGGCTCTCACCTGCCCCATTCACTTGGATCACATCACTCAATCTGCTGAAGGTGTCTGCCCAGCATCCCTGGTTCTGGTCCTGCTGCAGCCACGGCCTGGGAGCACTGCAGGACAAATACCTCATGTAAGAAGGAAATTGCCCTGCTGGGATGTCCTATGGGAGAACTTCCATAACTCAGGGCAGTGGATTTAAAGCACTGCTTGAGGTACGCTACAGGAGTGCAGAACTGTGCGCTAGCACAACGCCCATCCTACCAACCCTTACACTAATGCTGGGTTTCCAACTGTTTCCATTTGAAGAGTAATTTTTCTGTCCTCCCCTACCACACACTTATTCTCACCTTGCTTATCAAAAAGCTGGAGTTTAAGGGACCGTAAAGAAAATAAATCAATACAGAGATGAACAGTGCTTTATTTGCATGGACATCGCATTTTTTTGGTACCCTGTTATTTGTCAGACAGAGGTAATTTGTTAAGGTCTGATTTTATTCTTGTTACCTCTAGGATCAAAAACAGCCCATGTGTGTGGGGTCCTCCTCCTGTTTGTTTTCAGTGGCCAACCTTTTTACTTTAGGCGGGTTAGAGAAATAATTACGGAACCCTCGTTGGGTAACAGCCAGGGGTTGTTTTCCTTAAGCTGCTCCAGATTGTGGCAAGGCAAGGTTGAAACTATAGGCTTTCACGTGGCATTTGAAAAGGAGGTGGTGAGTCAGAAAGGCAGCGAGATGCAGGAAGGCCGCTCCAGGTGGCAGAAGCAATGGGGTCAGAGAGAAGGCCACAGCAGAGGGGAGCCAAGAGGCCATGGAGGCAGCCCCAGAGAGCCTGGGGAGAGGCCTACACACAGGGAGGGCCCTTCTGAACCGTGACAGGGAGCAGCGGCACTACCTGGAGCTGGCAGCTCCGCGTCCCTGCTTCTTCCTCCAGGAGACGCTGGCTGGGAAAACACGGTGCCCTGGGACACTAGAGGGAGCCTGGTGGGGCACAAAGCCAGGCCTTGACCAGCTCTCAGCAAAACCAGATCCCAGCAGCACAAGGGACCAGGAGCACCGAGGTATCCAGTGCCCAACGCCAGCATAGCCCCAAGGAACAGCAGCTCTTCCCGAGAGCAAGGCACAGCCGAATGGAAACCCCGTCTCGGCGCCGCGCGTGCAGGACGGCCGTGGGACAGCTCTGAGGAGAGGCCGCAGCAGGAGAGGCTGGAGGACACACAGAAGGGCCAGGGAGATGTCCTAACTTGTGCAGAACAGTCATTCCTCCTTCCTGATATTTGTATTAAACTCCTTGGCTGATGCCAGACTTGAAATATAGAAATGTATATGCATTTTTATGAGTTCATGTATTTCTGTGCTATCAAAAAATCTAATGCAAAGCATTAAAAAGCAGTGATGAGAAAAGACTGAAGTTTTAGAGATTCCTCTCCTTTTTTTCCTCCTCTCTACCCTCCAAAAAAGAGGCTGACATTAAAAGCCTTGCAACAATACTAAGGAACTCAAAATTTCACAGATAAGGAAAATAGAGGAATTCTTCACTGAGAGGAACTCCATGGCACATGCCAGGCATGTTTTGAGAGTTTCTCCTTGGACACCACAGCAAATATCTTGTACATCAGAAATAGATGCTAGAGGAATTTCAGATATTTAACTAGCCCATGTGGCTGACACTGTTTAAGAGTTAATTCACCTTTTAGAGGCTGATCAAAAAGTTAGACTTTCCTCCCTTGATTGACATCCACTTTGCTAGCAAAGCATCTTTCTGAGGGCACAATCAGGGAGGGAGATTCAGTGTTTTTGTTATTCAACAGGATTAGCAACCTAGATTCAGGTTAAAGTGATACAGAGGGGCATTAACTACTTTTAAATGACTTAATTTCCAGAAAACAGTATTTTTTAATGTGCTGCTAATTAAAATATTTAAGAATTCACTGTAACAACATTTTGAAAACAAACCAGAAAAACCAATGTAAACAAAATATCATCTTACAAACCAAACGGAATCACTTAAAATTCACTTAAAATCCAATGTAATTCTATGTTCCAATAAAAATAAATATATATACAGGTGTCAAGTTAAGATTGTCAAGCATGCTCCCAAGATACCATCTAAGAATGAGGCAAGAAATTCAGATTAACCCCTCTCATACTCACTCTTTCTTTTCAGGACAGGGAATATGGAGAGAGGCCCTACACAGGAAACTATGAGGCGCATGACGCTGCACAAGAACTTAATAAATGGAGAAGTAAGAAAGCCTGCAAAAAATGCTTTGGTGGAAAGTCATTACAACAGCACCTAGAGAACTGCATTGCACTACCACTAAATATCATATTTTCAGTTTTTTGCTCAACATTCCTAAAAGCTAAGAGCTTCTCTTAGCAATATTTAACCTATCGATAAAAATCTCATTATGGGAGATGTGGATTTAAGGAATGTGTGCTGTGTGACAAGACAGTATTCAACAGTGTCAGTCGTCTTAATTCTGCACTTTTTTGGCAAAAAAGAAATATTTTTCTTTCTCAGGACATTGTATTGACCCTAAATTAAATAAGGAGGAGAAAGCCTGAAAATACTGTTCTGCACACTACAGCAAATGTTTAAGCCTTAAATTTAAGCTTATTTTTATTAGCCATTAATTTCTTAATCCTGGAATATTTTAGGGGCTGCTTAACTGCACTGGGGGCAGGAAAGTAGCAAGGCCTTGAGAAATCATCTCAAGGCTGGAGGTATGAAACAAACCTTGTGCCTACAAACAGACTGATCCTTCCACCTGGAAACAGTTGCTCTCAAGAGCCGCGTGTTTGCACCGCTCTGTGTCCCTTCTTGCACTCAGCTCCTCCACTGTGGCTAACCAGCTCTGGTCAAGCTGTGTTGTGGCTCTTCTCCATTCCCTGGCACTCCCAAATTGCATCTGAGGTAGGGCACATGCCCTTGGAGTACAACTGACTCCATTCATCAGCCAGAATATCACTTTCCACAATCAGATTCAGACTCACCATAGCTTGATGGTTGCCTTTCAGGGACTGTCTTTTTCTGAAGACTCAAATAAGCATCCCCAGGAGCCCTGCAAAGGAGGAAGTCAGCACAGACCATTTCCTCTCCAGACCTGGTCTTAGACAAACTAAGGTGAAAGAACAAGAGGGAAAGCACAGCCTGGGGTCTTCTGCCAGTCTTTTCCACATTCCTGGCACAGTGGGTACAGAGAGAGACATGAGTGATGCTGTCAGAGCACGTGGCTGCGTACAGTCACCATGACTGTGATATTGGTGAAAACGGAGGACAAACTTGTCTCTTCCAAGACTTCCTGCAACAAACCCAACTCACTATGACTTCTGAAACAAGAAATTTGCCCCTATTTCCTTCTCTGCAGTCCTTACAGTCATTGACAATTCTCATATAGGTACAAGATTCCCTGCAGATCAAAGATTCAACTGAAAGGTCGGCATGAGAAAAATAATACATAACCTCTATGAAATGATCTTGAGGGTCTCCTCAAAGATAAAATTAAACCCAAATATTATCATGTTCCTACTGCAGAAATGAGCACTACAGTCATCTAAGTGCCAGATCTTAACCAGCTGGGCAGCCAGCCAGAGGGGCAAGAGGGTGTTGGGTGGAATTTAGGCCAGGCAGGCAGGAAACACCAAGAGGAAACACCAGCAGCAGCTGTAGAAGCAAAAGAATGAGCAGAGGCTCTAAGACAAATAATAACAGGCAGAGCAACAGCAGTAGCAGATGTCAGAGCAACACTTGGGTGAGGGGGAAGGGTGGGCACTTGAGAATCAAGAACTCGGTTCTTTAAACACTTTGTACTAGATATCCAAAAAGTGATCCCCAAATATGCTTTGAAATACTGTTATTTTGGATTCACTTGTGAGGAAAGACTCAACTGAACACGCATGTAAGATGTGCAAAGTCCAAGATGAGCACTGCTATAAATTCTAGTGTCATGTATGGGTTTGAACCTCCCAATAGCTTGGGAAGATGATACCACAGGTAATTCTACAAATGAGTAGATTGGAGATCCTTAATTTCAGCAGTGGTTTCCTGAATGCTTTTTTGGTCTTTAAGATTCTGCAAGGTGGAGCTACCAGAGCAAAATGAATTCTGCTCTTCTACAGGACGCTGCCGTGTTGCTTTTGTCAGCACTGCAGTTTGTGGACAAGTTCATGTATTCCCAACCTGCTGGTCACACCCACTGGGTAACCAAGTCGCTGTTTAGCAAGATGCAGCAGGGAAGGGACCAGCAGAGACAGCAGCATGGCTGAACTCAAGCCTCAAGAGGAAGAGAGCTGGCATTACGCTTGCCTAAACTGGATCCAAGGAGGATCAAAAACTGCTCAGCTGACCAAAGGATTGCATCCAACCTACCACCATTGGAGGCTCCTCTGAAGCAACCAAGCACAGTTTCCATTTCATCTTGGCTCAGGGAAAGATGTTAGAGTGGTCCATATTGATGCCCAACCTGTGCTGCATGCACAAGGAGCCACTCGGTGCCACTCCTGTCACATGTGGAGGTGCTGCTGCCCCGGGGCTGCGGCCTCATCAGAGCAGCCTCCACACACACAGCGACCCCTCTCACCAGAGCTGCTCTCCTAGAAACTCCCCCTCCTCCGGGCCCTGCGAGGCACCTTGCAGAGGGAACGCTGCCCTGCTTGCACCACAGCCACCGCAGCCTGTACTCGAGGGCGGCTCAGGAGCCCTTTTCCTTCCAACGCTAAAAAACCGGTGCACACACATCACTTGAACCAAACAGTATTAATTCATTTAGGAACTACAGCATGTGACTGGATCACCTCATGAATTAAAAATTAGAGAGTCTAAAAGTAAATGTTCGAAACTAATTACATTATCTTGACTTTAACCACAGCAAGCTGGATCATCACTCCAGCAAAGGAAGCACAGGTAAATACTTGACCATGAGACTCTAGATTTGTTAAAAAGAGAGTAGCAGTCCTACTCCACACATAGGAACCTACAGCGTGGCACAGGTACAGGGGATATACATAAATGATTTTAAAAGGGAGGTAGAGAGACATGACCAAGTTCTCCAGCTCTATCCAATCTTCCATATAGTAAAAACTAGAGGCAGCCAAGGAGAATTGCAGCAAAATCTTCTCAACTATGACAAATTGTCAAATCAAATTCAAGTTTAAGTGCAAAGTGATGCATATGAGGAAAAGACAGTGAACTTAGTCACCAATCTTCCTCTGCTTGTAACACCCTCATCTTTCAAATCATCTGTCAGCAAAAGCATCCTGTATGAATGTGAGGGACAAGGGAATATCTAAGGGCCATGAGCTAGGGGTCATGGTCTACAGAGTTTGTAATCTTCCGCTGGCTTAGGAGGCAGAAAAGGACAACTCATCCAGTTGGGACTTGTCCAAATCCAACTCTCAGAACAAACCATAGGCTCACATTTGCTTTCCTAAAAGGGTAAGCAACCTCAGATGGAAATGATAGCGAGCAGACCAGTATAGGCAACATCTTCCCTGATGTCAACCATTTCCTCTCCTCCACACATGCCAAACTGATATGTTCAGTCTAAACAGACAGGGCCAGCAAACATCTGGTTGACACAAGAATCAAGAAGTTTCAGCCCACAGAATTTCGTGTTTTTACTTTTGTTTTATGCTTTCAAGCACAAAGATAGCAGTGCAACAAATTATACTGATCCCTTCCACAAGCTCATTTCTATGGCAGGTGTGATTCATTACATACACACAAAAAATTTCTTACCTTACTGAAATTGTCAAATATGCGACCAAATTTCTGTCCTGGTAGTGAGCTGAAATCAGCTCACGGGATGCTGTTATATTAACTGCTTGCAGCACTCCAAGGCAGGCCAGGGTGAAGCCCGCTAGAACTTAGCTATTGGCTGCATGTCAAAGGAGCATAAGAACTTCAAGTACTTAAAAGAGTGAGTTGATACTCACTTGACAAAAAATCCTCACTGAAGTCATGCTACAAGTTTAAAGTCCCTTTAGTATTTGTTTAGTATTTAATATATATTTATTGAATTTTTACATCTACAATAACTCTAAGAAAAGAATGAACTTGAGAAGCCGAGTAAAATAGCAGGTTGTGATTTTTTCTTATATTTAAACTCTGAAACAGAATTTACTAAAAATAAAGTTTCAAATATAGTGTGCAGTCATGCACACTGTACATAGGATTTTTCATATTTTTCTTGTGCAGCTTGTTTCAGATCTGAGGAAAGATAGAAAGGCGAAAGTTATTTTTGCAGAACAAGATTTCAAATTTGAGCAAGGTTATCCCCTTTATCATTTTCCATCCTTTCACCTCTTCTCAAATTCCACCATGTAAACCAAGAAAGTTCATCAAGCCCCTTAAAAAGGCTTGCACTTCCAGCATACATGGCTCTGCATTTATTAGCACTGAGCCCATTCATTTTTGCATTGCTCACTTAGGTATTTTAAATGATCACTTGTGATACATATAATTGCATCAGTTTTATTTCCTGATTTGACATGTTTCATCATGCATCAACCTTCAAATGTCATCAGCTTAAATACAGATTTGCTGACTATTTGCAATATTTTATAAATTATATAATTAAAGTATATTGGAGTCCTGCATGAAGTCTTCCTGAACATCCTGCTAGTTGCCAATCCTGCAAGAGTTAACACAGCTGTACTTTATAACAACATTACCCCACTAGTACTATGTTACTTAATCTTTGCATTGCTCAGCTGTCACAGAAGGGACCATCACTCTGCCTGCTATACTACAAGATAAAGCTACAGAAAATACTTCATAATACTGCATTGTGATTTGCAGTGTAACTAACCCTCTGTACTAATGGAGCCTCATAAAGAAAGACACTCAGCTTAACATCACGATTTACAACTTAAATGTTTGCATGTCTAATAATTTATTAAAATAATCATATTAAGGTTTAAATAATCTCCAGCCTTTTGTTTTACAGACCTGTAAAATAGGCTAGATAAAATACATTAGCATCTGTAATGCCTCTTCTGCAGAGGGATCATGAAATACTTGACACATTAATAAAGTCTAAGCATCGTTGTTAGGGATGAGTGTAACTTCACAGAAGCAATTTCAATACCACAACTAAGGAAAAACAGATTGATCAGAACTTGGAGATCCTCAGCTTTATGAATTTGGACAGATTAATTGAAACTTGTGATTAATCTACCTCATCTGTAAATGGCAAGCAGTATTTCCTTCCCTCTGATAGGTGAAGTGACGAGCTCTTTCATGTGCATATAGCTAGTAACAGCCAGTTTGAGGTAGAAAACAGGTAATCAGAGCAAATGATAATGTGCTATATTATCTTTTGATCCTCAGTTACTGACTTGCTGCCACTAGGAAAAACAAAACCATCCCATTTATTGGACTGGATAAAGAGGATTGTCCAAGGGGGAACTAAGGATTCTAGTGCTAGCAAGGACCAAACACCTCCACTGCTCCAAGGTTTAGGAGAATTAACTGCACACAGCGTAAGCTGAAAACAGAGCATCCCTTCCGCAGGGATTGCCATGACCTACAATTGGCCAAACAACCCTATTCCCAGGAGCCAACAATATTCCCTTATTTTGTCAAGAGTATTTCTGTATAGCCATTTGGGTGGGGGGAGAAGTAGGAAACGGTTTTTCTCCTTTAAGCTGCGTTTCGAGGCCAGGTGGCTGCACTGCAGCGTCTAGCACAGCTGTACTCCCTGAGCAGCAAAGACCTGCAATGTTCAAGAGCAACCCAGATCTCTGGTTTCAGCTGAGCGCTGAGTTTTCATCTTACGTCACTCTGGTGAGATGAAAGCAGCACGTTTATAATGCTCGTCTGTTTGGATGTAGGCTTACAAAAGCACAAAATATTTTCAGTCCTACTTTGTAAGGATAGTGAGTGTTGCTCTTTTGAAAAGACGGTGTCCATGGGGGAAAGCAGAGGTGATAAGAAGAGAAAACAAAGCTTTGGTGCAGAGATGGGAACAAGCAGGGGCTTGGATAGCCCAGCTCCAAGAGGCTGGAAATGCAGGAGGGCCGGGAGCTGATGGAGACAGCACTGCAGAAAGCAGCAACCTACCTGCCATGCTATCTACGCCCAAGCCCCAAGAACCACCACACCGATTCCTTCATTTGGTCATTTCAGAAGGGTTCTAAGAGCATGAGAACTTATTTCAAGGTAGTGACTCTATTAGAAGACACCCTGAATGACTTTTTGCAATTTTTAACCTCCATTTCCTGTACAGTATGCTATTACTAGAAGGGTGGAAACTTCTGAACTCCCTGGGAGAGTCTGCTGTGTCTCTCATTTCAGCTTAATAAAATATAATCTGAATTGCAGCATCTGTAAGACAGTTGTTCCATATCCAGCTGTTAAAACCCAGGTTATTCAGAGGATGAGGAGGAAAAGAGCTTGGCAAGAGGGATGTTGAATTTATCAGATATTCTTTCAGAACATTTCACCTGTCAGATAAGTGTTGGGGTTTTTTTTTTTTTTTTTTTTTTTTTTTTTTTGTCTAACAGCTCTGCTTCAAGGGAAGGAAAACCTTGTGGACTCCATCTGAACAATCCCAGTTGCACTGTGCAATTTCTCTTCTTATCATAAAGGATCAAAATTAATTAAAAAATAAAGAAAAAAGTCTATTTCATGCTTTGTGTAAGAAGCTCCAACACCACTGGCTTCCATAGAGCTACATCTGTCTGTATGGGACTTCACAGGAGCCACTCTAAATCAGCACACGTGAGATCCAAACCTTTCTGGAACATAGTCAAACTTGGTCTCTGCCTCAAGTTCCTGCTGTTCCACATCTAGTTTAGTTTATTTTTGGGAAACTGAAGAGCTTTACATGGCTTGCAATAAATAAAGCAGAGGTTTATCTAGTGCAGAGTCTATTTCAAAGAAAAATAGTGTGATGGGGAAGAAGGACTTATGCATTTATGTACATGAACAGACATCAAAATTAACCACTGGGAAAATAGTTGTTTCTTCATTGATGATCATCCCACAGTTCAAGCAGGAATAAAACATATGAAACATTTATGAGCCATTTTTAGCCTTAGGAACTCCTCAAAACTTCAGTTTTAAATAAAATTTGCCTATCAAACACACTCCTACAAGCAGCCACCACCAGGGCTGTTTTCCTGCTATCACTGAGTGACTCAAGTGCATTAGTGCAAAAGCAGCACTTGTACTCAGGAAATGTCTCTCAACTGCACAGGGTAAGAGAGAGGTCTTCAGGCATCATAGAAATGGCTGCGCATTAGGAGACAGGGACTCCTTTCTTCATTTCCTGCTTTTCACTTCCTAAAGGCATTTGCTGACAAGGAATTTGCAAATCTTGTCTTGCTAACGAGCGCAACGCTCAGGGCTCCTTGATGCAATCATCTGTGTACCTGTCCAAATAGCGCTCAGGCCGTGCCAGCGCGCCGAGCTCTGCCTTTCCCTGTCCCTGTTTTGGGCAGCCATCAAACACCACGAGCTCCCTGGGGCCCCCTGCTCGCCGGGACGCTGGCAGAGCCTCCCGAGGGACGGCCAGGCCCAGGGGACTCAGCCCCACACGCGCTGTCCCTTGCTTGCTCACAGCTTCGTTAGAGGCCCTGCGCCACAACAGAAGCACCCATCCCGCTACGTGCCTGCTTCTGTAAGAACTGGTAGTTACGAGCTGGATGAGAGAAAAAAGGGCAAGACGAGGGACCTGCGCTGATCTCTGCGGATGGAGGGCAGGGCTCAGCCGGGACACTGCTGCCGGGGAGGCAGCATGTTCCACCACACGTCCCTTCATTCCAGCACTTACCACAGTGCTATTCATGGCTACATCCCACATCTAGCACAAAACTCCATCTCCCTCCTCCCCAGCAAAGCAGGATACTTGCCATGTTACCTCTTGAACATTTCAGTTCTTCAGAAATAAGTGAAACAGATCAGACTCACTCTCTTCTTTGCAAAAGCCAGTACATGTAGAGACCTCTGAGTTCTCCAACTATTTGTAGGGACCCTAAAGTCCACGAAGCGTGGATAGAATTTATCATCAAAATCATACCCTACACTTTTCTTGATCTTTAAATTATTTCTGAGTCGTTGGTTTCAACATTTCAGAGCAGTTACCTTAGAAGTAGAGTAGAAACTACAAACCCACATAAAGGGAAGGTCAGTAGTGGTGCAAGAACATTTCAGGCAACAACTGTAATGCAAAGGCTGGTTAAAATCAATCACAGAAGAAAGGAAGAAGGCAAGAGAGGAGGCAGAAATTGTCAGATAACCCAGAAACAAAGCACAAACAAGTTCATAGAAAACTCCATTTGCTGAGCATTTCCATCTTGCCAATACCGACAATTTTGTGAGTGCCATAGCCACGGCCCGCAAGCCCGACCCCAAAATACTCCTTTCTCCAAATGCATCGCCCTACAACTGCTGACAAGGCTGGATCCTGTCCCCTTACCTTTGCGTTTACAGCCAGAGATGCAGGAGATTTTCTTGGTTTGGATGCTCTGTTTAGACCAGCCTGCTGCAATGTCTGAGGTCATATGAAAACAAACCTTTTTTTAAGCCTTGTAAGTGTTAATTTCCCAAAAAAGCTCATTTGATTAACCAAGAAAACACAAAGGACACACTGATTCCCCCTTCCCCCTCCCCTCCACCAAATGCATTTTACAAAAATCCAGTAGAGTCATAACCAAAACAACGTGCTGATACGAGAAGCTGTCTGCATTCCTCTTTTGCAATCCACCTTACACTCTACACGTTACTTGGAGATAAAGTCTTTTTGATGCCAAAACACTGCGGCAAGAGGTGAAGGCTTCCTCGCGCTGGGTAGAGCGCTCTACAATTTTGTCCAGTTATTCACTGCATTTTTGTTAGTGTATCCCCACCCACAGTGCAAGCCCTGCAGTCACTTTTCTTCCAAGCGATCCCAGCCATCCTTAGCGAGGAGAATAGAGACAGCCAGCAGTAGCTACTTATTTAAACCGGTCTTTTCACCCCTGTCCTCCTTGCAGGAAAGGAAAACTGCAATAGCCTGGTGGTTCTTCCCATGCTGGAAGCAGCATTCAGGGAGCTGTATCCCTTTCCCAGCAAAAGAACCCTGGTGTGCCGGCCTCTTCTGAGTGGGAAGAGAAGCTAAAACTTTTCTGTTTGCATTAATGCAGCAGGAGTAGAGAAAGGGACAAAGATGAAGAGAAAACACTGCTAAAGAATGCCGTAGCAAAACTGGGGACTTGCAGAACAAAGGACAATTAAAAGAAGAAATCCATGAATTTCAGAGCAAAATCTGAAAAAGCATTAGGAAAAGGAAATACATTTACTGCTACTGCAACTCCTTGATACCTCCAAAACAAGACGCCATGCAGCTTAGCATTGAAACAGTAAATACAGGCCAAATTAAGAGAAAATTTGATATAGACATTCTGACAGCTGGTCCTACCAAATAACATGCTCCTAGTAACAACAATAATAACACTAGTATGGGATTGTCACGTTGCCCATGTGGTTGGTAGGCAAAACTCCCTTTGTTTTCTACTTGCATCCTGCACCCCAATTGCTTAGACCCTTTTGAAACACCCAGTTCAAACAGCACTGCAAGCTGCTCAGGGCACATGGCTTTGGACATAATCATTCTCACCCTATCTTGGGGCTTTCTGCAATATTACTAATATTATCTGCCCCAAGAAAGAGAGTCCTGATGCCTCATGTTTAGAAATGGCAATCAGTGAAAACAGTTTCCATGAAGGTGAAATAAGGTGAAAATATCCAGAGAATAAACATGTAGCAGCCTAACGACACAAATGAGATGGCCTTGTGGAATGCAAGGCCTTTAAGTGCTAACACGAAACAGAAATACATTCCACTATTTTTACCTTTTCTTAAGGAATGGACATAACGGATAAGTCAGAGGCAACAACACTGTCTAACGAGCCACCTGATTCCAAATTCTAACAGAAATGACTGCACTCGGTTACCTGAGATCAATAATAGCTAACGGCACTAAGTCACACAAACCTCCGAGCATATGGAAAAGAAAAGGTATCCTAGAAGTAACTCGGTGCAAAGCTAATGCTCTTTAAGCCTGTAACAATATTGCTTCTGGCCATTTCAAATAAACGAACACTAATTCCTAAGAAGTGAGGCAGGTAAAGCTTGAAAAGGCACCCAACTTGTGCAGTGGAATCCAGAAGCTGCTAGGAAAATAAAGGAACACTGTAAACCTTGCTTTTTTAATCATGCTATTTTTCTGCTACCTTTAATCTAATCATTCAGTTGTTTTCTCTAGGAAAAGATTAAAACATCTCTAAGCCACTTCAAGATAGAGAAATAACTAAGTAAAACAATTTCTTTTGGGGCAGTTCAAGGGCTGCTTCAAGAGAGCTGGATGGCAGAGCGTGAAACTGAATTTGCTCATTGCCTTTTACCAACTCCTAAAGCTACCTCAGAAGCTTCCAGTCTCGTGTTAGCTCTTTTTATATAATCTCCCCCTGCTCCTCAGCTGTTTGCACAGCTAGCATTTTCTCCTACATTACAGGCAAACATATAAGTTCTTGCACATAATCTACTGAAAGTCACAAGGATAAAAGCAACCAAATATTTTTTAGATAAAGGGTCTGAATACCATGCTGCTTTATTTTTTTAACATTGCAAAAAGCAGGGTGGCATTGCTCGCTTAATCTAGGCTCTGCTAATTGGTCTATAGCACAAGGAAAAGTCTCTGGGAGTCCTTCTGGGAATGTCTCACATCATTCCCTATCAGCTGTTGACATACAAATACCCTGGTAATGAAAATATTTTCATTCTTTCATAACAGCATTCTCTGTCCTGTTTAATCTTATTTTCTCTCTTTCTGAAAACAAGCTTCTGTGTGGGATTTCTGAACCAACGGACCTGATGCCATATATCAGAAATGTTCAGAGCTCCTGTCAAACTTTTTGGGAGTCCACCCCAATGTGAGTGAATGGAATAAAAAAAAAGCACACACAAGGATTTATAGCAATAACATGGGGTTTTAAACACCATCGGCTGTTCGTTTCTAGTCTGCATCATTTCAGAAGACTAAGGCAATCAGGCTGGAACCACGCAGTACCGCTGCTGCCTTAAAGTCTCCATCACTGGTAATGACATACCTGATGTTGGGCCCAGATACAAGCAAACAGCAAAGGGCAGACTTGCAAGTGTCCAGAAACATTGCAAAGCAGAAGATGATTTCAGCTAATTTTCCCAGGTGCATCATTGTAATGGAAGAGAATTTGGGGAATGAACAGCTGGAAATCCAAGGTGTCTTCCTGGAAACATGGGCTCAGGCTCTCTAACTGCGAGGGTGTTAGTGATGTGCAAGTGGAGATGAACAAAATGGTGAGGAAAAGCTGCCAGCACCTCCTCCCATGCCCTGTGTGTAGCAAGGAATCGCTACTTCACAGCCCACTGCTCTGCAGAGGTTGCACTAGCTACTTCTGACCCAGCAGCAAACCCTTCCTAGGACGCATTGTATTTTCAGCCAACTACATTTCTGTGCTTAAAGCTCAGCTTTGAGCACGAGCCCTTACCTCTCGAGGGGAGATCACCTTGTGACATGCATGAAACCCACAGCAGCATCATTACTACCAGCTCACGCAACATCTTGGGGAAATTAAACGATATTAAAGGTTGATGCATTCACAGCAGCAAGGCTGATGCACGCAAATCCCTCTCTCCTCCTGCTCAACTCCTCCCTAAATACTCCTCTTTAATTATTGGACATATGTCTTCAATAGCAGGGTTCTTCAAATTCAAGGTCTGAAATACGATGCCAACTCCTGCCCCCCTCCTCCCTTTGGGGACTTGTGCCTGTGCTCACATCCTGCTGCCCAGGTTGTAACATTCCTTTCTGCACCCCATCACTCTCACACTTCCATCCTGGAAACAGGTGCAAGGAGATTAAAAACTCACTCATTCAGCTGGGATTTTCATCTGTTTGCACCTTCCTCTCTGCCACTCCTATATGTCAACATTTCTCTAGCAGAAGGCAGTGGGAAGCTGCCCTCTTGCAGTTCATTCTATGTTGCTTGCTGTTTAGAGCAAGGAGCAGGGGTTTTATTCTGAGGCATAGGTATCCTAGCAGCTAAAAAAGCAGGAGAAAACTTGAAATATAAAGTTCTGTTGAACTTCAGCTAGAATGTTTTCCTGTTATTTATCTTTATCAAACACAATGCTTTGATGTGTTTTATTCAAAGTTTCATTTGAAATGTATTAACAGACCCCTCAGAGGATTATTTTTACGGCTTTTAAACAAAAATTAATATTTTTCATTTCTGAACTGCTCATTTTTCATATTAGTATTGCCAACATCCCAATGTGATAAGGATTGAAACATTGAACTATTGTTGTTATTAGTCATTAAGTCATTTAATGTCAAACCTGCATTGTGGCACAAGCAGAAAACTTTGACGTAGAAGAGAGATCATTGCATGCTAAGTGGAAACTATACCTAAAAGCAAAGAGTGTAGTGACTAATATATTCTTCCACTGTGTTAGATATACAAGAGATATAAGGAAAGAGTCTTACTCTCTTAGCATTAGATATGAAAAACCTTATCTGTAGCCATTTCTTTTCCTTGAAATTTTTTTTAGGGAAAGGGATCTTTTCCCCCTCATTTCCTTCTGAACCAAAGCAGCCTTCATCCTCTCACCCCTCTTTTGAATTGACAGCGTGTGCTGCAGGTAGATGTTTTGAGTTTTGATCATCCACGCACCCTCACTCTTGGTGCTTGTTACAGAAGCATCTGCACTTGAGTGGACTCTTAGCTACCTACACAGAGCCTTCCAGGAGCTCCCCTGGGGATGACAACCTCAGAAAGTGAGGACTTACCCGAGTGTGGACTTTTCCCAGAGTGGCTGTTCCCGATCCTTGCTCAAGCAGCCCCTGGTGTGCTACGTACACTAATAGCATTCCCACAGGGATGCCTGGCAGAAGAGCCGTTCCTGAACACGTTTCTAAGGGCAGGTCTGAAGTCATTTAGTGCCACGGTCACATCCCCACAAACCAATTACAAATGGGTGATTTATGAGGCAAACCGATGGTTTCACTTATTTCCTAGCAGAGCGTGGGCTGCAGAAACGCCGCCAGCAAGAGCCGATTGCTCAAGGGCAGCACCGGCGGAGCGCGCGGATCAGAGCGGCGTGCTCGTCTCCCCAGCTGGATCCCTCTGGCAAGGGGGAGAGCGTGTCTGGGAAGGCTCTTGCTGCTGCGCGCTGAGGGGACGAGAGGCCCGGCACAGACACGGGCCAGCAAACAAAAGCTCTCCGAGCGCAAGGGTACGTGGACTCCTGCACTGTGCTCAGGGGTGTGTTGGAAATGGAAGGAATAAGGGAGCAAGAACTGTAGAGACTAATCTAAACTCTGCAAATCCCTTTTTGGGAGTCAAAAGGGTGGGAAGCAGAAGTTTATTTCAGATATGATACATGGAATTAAAATTCCCTGCAGAGCACACAACTAAGAGTAGCAAAATATTATTTTCAGAGCTGTTCTGCTTGTGTACTTGGCATAGGATAAAGAGATAAATTGCACATTCTCTGCTGAGGGCATTTCTAGCACGTTCACACGGTTCCTACTTACAGAAAGTGTTAGTGGTTTAAACACAAAGGAAACAGCAGTGCAGAAACAACAGGGATGGCCCTGTCCCAGACAGCACCAAGCAGCCATCAAGGCCAGATCACACTCGCAAGGCAGCACAGCATCTGCACAGTGCTGAAATAAGAACGTCCCTGGTATGAGGCAAGAAGGGCAGAAGGGGGCATCAGTGAAACAGTGAGGATGGAAGAGGGCTGAAAAGAGCCGGCAGAAAACGCATCCGAAAGGCAGGGAGAGGTGCCTAATGAGACATTTCTATAAGAGCCTATGCTTTTATGGTCCTTCCCAAGAACGTATATATATTCTGTAAACAAAGTAAATGCATTAAGAAAATTCCAAGCTCCGAGACAGTTTCTGTTTCAAATAGGAAAAGGAGCTATACAGCCAGAAAAATCTACTAGCGTTCAAGGAGGAAATAACATACTGGTAAAGCCATGAGAGGTTTTGCATAACTCTATCCAAACACAGCCAGTGCTGAGGGAAAAAGTGTGTTATTTTCCACCTTCAATCTTATATGCCAAGAAAAAAAGAAATGCATTCTATTTAAAAAGAAATGATTATTTCAAGATTTAGTCCTCCAAAAGCCAGCCAAAAATTTGGAAAGCGTCAAATACTGTTCCTAGCAGATATCAATTTATAAGAAGCTCTGGCTTTGTTAGATGAGAGGAAAGCAGAAAAACATAACTAATGGCTTTCCAATCGCATGTGCATGTATTCAAAATACCACTACTTTTACCAACAACCCAGCAGCGGTTTCGAAGGAGGGCTTGCAAGATCTCCCAAGCTTCCCTCGACGTTGCTTCAAAATCGCAGGGGGGACAGGAAGCCAAGCGAGGCGCAGGCCGGTCCCCAGCAGGGCCACGCGGTCCCTGGCCCCACGCAGCTCTCGGCGCGGCCGCCCCGCGTCCCGTGGCCAGGCTGGAGCTCGTCCTGGGGAGCAGCACCGGCCCCAAGGTGGGGATAACAACGGGGACTCCCCTCCCTGCCTTGGGTCCTGCTCCCATGCAGGCCCAGGGCACCCAGGCTCCAGCCTGGGGCTACAGGAGCACAACAGGCTTGCTCAGAACACAACATTTTAAGGAGTCAGGCAGTTCTTCACAGCACAGAATCCTATTCATTTTAATAAGAGCCTCACTTAGGCTTGCCCAAAGCCTGAAAACTTACTCCTGCTTGAAAAGTAACATTTTCCCTTTAAAGGAAAGAGGAAAAAAAGCCCATGCCTGTCCTTCAGAATCAGTAGATGTTTTTACTGATCCTTTCTTGACCACTTTGTGAACCCAGAAGCGGGATGTCAGTCACTCTATAGAAAGGATACAGGCTGCTCTAGCATAGCTGCAATTATTTTTAAACACTTCCCCCTCACAGGCTATGTCCTGAGAGGTTAGGGGGAAGACGGACCCAGCGGGTTTATATTGAGAACAGAACAACTTACAAAAATACAGTGCAGGAAAAAATAAGGACAGTATGGTGGCAAAACACAGATTACACTTATTTCTAATCGAAGTATTTTGACAGTGTCATGAAAGACAAACAGCAACCTATTTTCAGATACAAAACCACAGCACAGACATTTCAATACATGTGCATTAACACATGTGTCCCTGTCAAATTACTGGCAGATTGATACACCTTCAAGATCAATAATTACGTCCTTGCTGAAATAGTGAAAATAACACATCACTAATTGAAATAACGAATCAAATCCTGCCAACCTGAAGTTGAAGTCTCCTTTATGTAAGCTTGTGCTTCCTTTGAAACTTCAGGGGAAGCATTTAAAGCACTAAGGAAAATAACAAAGAAAAAAAGCAAACACTTCCCTCCCTATGCATCTCGCAGCTCCGCCACAATAAGGACTGGAGGAAAAAAGTCACCACAAGCATTTGGGACAAATCACTGAGCATCAGTTCATAACTTACACTATAACTTAACCTATAACATTCAAGGCAGCTTATAAAGGGAAGACAACAGAAGTCAGCTCAGAGAGATTTTATTTTAATTTATGAAAGGTGATTTTTGAGCATCTCCCGCCCACGCTTTCAGGTGCTCTCAGAGAGTGGTAAGGATAGGCCTAGGGTGGCTACAAACAGCGGGCACTTAAACCAAGTGAAAATTATGATCAGTGATGAAAATACCAGAAGCAAAGCACAATGTTTTCTCTCTTTTAACTCACTTTCAAAACAGTGATAAGGAAACAGAGAACCAAACAAAGCCGCCCACCATTTGCAGCCAGCCCAGCTGTACTCTCAATGTCAGGCTGCAGATTTTTTTTTTTTTAAAAAAAAAAAAAAAAAAAAAAAAAAGGAGAAAAACAAGTAAGTTACTCGCTCCCTTGTCTCTCCTGCAGTTCTCCTGAGGGCAGTCAGGGACAGAAACAGGGAAAATTGAGTTGTTTTAATGTACCGATGGTGCATTCACATTCCTGGTCTTGGTAGCACACACCTGTGCTCTATACCCTCTTCCCAAACTGGGCAGCCCTACGCCTTTCACTCCTACCAAAGAACACTCGTCTGGACTTTAGTAAGCTATTTCTTAATTCATTTAAGCTATCTCTGGTACTTCTGAGAAATCTTGGAGTCAGAGAAGGCTGCAACTTCAATGCTACAAATCCTCAGTTATTTCACTTAAAACGTGGAAGTTTTTAGCCCTTTGTGGTTAGACATAAAAAACTTAAAAGTACAGGACAATAAAAACACACTAAAAATGTTGGATTAAAACACAATTCAGATGAACGCCATGATTCTGGGGACATGTGCTGTTTTGTTTTCTTGAACTATGGCCAATTGCAGAGTAGAAATATAGATATGTAGGACTAGGACAAAAAAAATACTTACTTTAAAGCTACAAGGAAGATGAGACTGGGTTGATGACAGATGTTTTGGAAAGCAGAGTATAGTTTAGGACTATTAACTGCCTCCTTGAACTACTAAATTTCTCTTTTAGATTTTCAAGAAAACAACTTCTCCTAGAATTAACTCCATTATTTGTCAGGTAACAACTAGCAACATTCAAGTAGAATATTCTGTGCAAGTTAAATTCCAATAGGGATAAACTACCAGTGTCAGATTTTGATCAATTCATGTGAAACTTATTACAGATCTCGACAAAACTGAGCTCCTTCCTACCTGACAGGGGCTCAGGGTCACTGGAGGCAGCCAGCTGAGCGCATTTCATGCCTTGCACAACATGTCACATCCTTCCTCGAGAACATACATGACTTGTGCTTTCTGAGAGGTTTCTCAGCCACGACAAGGATTTCTGCATAATAAACAAATACACACTTTTTTCAGAAAAGAGAAATTTTAGATCATTAGTAAGTAATTTGCCTTGAGGTGCTTAGTAATGAAGTTTACATAATTTGACACACACAGCATTTTTTTTCCTCCTTAATTGCACAGATCTAGTTGGTACCACACAGTATTCCTCACTGAACCATACACTACTTACCAAGCATATTACAAAACAGTTAGCTATCCATTTTACATTTTTAACAATATACTATAGAAGAGCAACTCTAATAAGTCTTAACTCTAAGTAATAAGTTTGTAAATTTGCCATAAGCTTTTGGCATAAAAATTGTGTCCACTGTGCAGGCACTCAGATACAACATTTTTACCTAATTCTAAAATACAGATTACTGGTACATTTACTGGTTGAGTGAAGCAGTAAAGTGTTAGCACTCTATGGTATACAATGGAGACAAATACATAACCAATCTCAGTTATAGTTTTTGTATGTACTGCCACGTAGGCTTTGCTCAGGTTTGTCATAAAGAACCTAGGGCTCCAGCTTAAAAACAGGGGCCTGGATGTCCCAGGACAGCCCACCTGCCCAGGCCTAGTCCCATGGCTGGGGCCTTGAGAGTGGCCATTACACTAACCTATCATTTAAACACTAGTCTCAACTCTTTTTTTTCCTTTTTAAATGCACTGGGACAAGGTGGTCTTGCCCACTGAATGGCCTGTTCTTTTCACTTCAAGAATTACATATCAAGTAACCAGGAAAATCCTCCCTCCCTACAGCTTACTGAATGATTCCCTGCCAGGCCTAAGCAGAAGCCCCTCGCTGCTCGGAGGCTGTGGGAAGGGGTGCGAGCAGCCCAGGGCTCCCGCCTGGCTGGGAACACCCGAAAGGGAAGGATCAGCCAGGCGCTAACTGGCCTCCTTGGCCTAGGCAGGTGGCCCCCAGGTCAGCTTTACTCACAGCAACACCCTGCCTGCCCCTTCCTCCCTTTCCTGCTGCTCTGTCTCCAGCCACAATCGTGCCAGATGCTCTTCCTGACCACGGCCCACAGGCGACATGGCGCCCAAGCCGGTACCATGGCTTATGCTGCACAAGGCCTGGGCACAACAGAGTATTTTGCTACGCGCACACAGACAAGACACACAGGCACATTTTTTCAGACGTAGTCCTAAATGATCCTTCAAAATACCAAGTGCTGATACTCAAACTGCAACTGCAGAGCAGCTACGCCTTGCTGTTTTCACATCCCGCTGCCAGCGTGCAAGCCTTAAGAATGGTTATGTACAAATCATATTGGCACAGGCCTTTACACCAGCAACTCAGCATCTGGCATGTTTGAAATGCCAGGTAAAGGTCTGGTAAAGCAAATTTGAAAAAAAAGCCTTGCTTTTGTCAATCCTAGGAATATTTCTAACAAGTCCATGAGCATTATCTCAGCCAAATAGATGGCAGATGACATCTGTAGACCTATATGTATTCCTGTGCCCAACTCACTCCCCTTGGGACTCCTCCCTTGTGAAACACAGTGTCCAGAGCAGGACACGCTATGCTTGACAAAGCCTTCCAAGGCTACTGGAATCACTTCATGGACCCAAGCAATAATACCCTGTTCCTCCAGCACAGCATGTGCTTTTCTTCCCGAGAGCATGATCCTGTGTGACACAAGGGTGACGGGGTGGTCACCGCTCCCCCGTCGCCCTTGCCGCTGTTCATGCTACAGATGATTCCGGTCTATGACAAGGCCCTCACTAACCAGAAGCCTCATGTTTCCTCAGATCTTATCCAAGAGAAAATTTTCAAACCAAATCCTGTCCCATAATGTACTTGAAGTCCCATTAGTTTCGTATCATCTGCAAATCTAATCTGTACTCTCTACTTCTATCCATGTCTCTGATGACTGTATCAAATAGCTCTGAATTCCCACCCAAAATAGCTTTCCATTTTTTGACAGTGAATCACCAATAGCTACTTATTGGATACAGAATTCCATTATGTTTTTCAGAACAGGACGCACTATGCCTAAGCAAACTTTCCAGCTCTACCAGAATAAAAAGATTATTTCATGGATCTTCTTGATAATACCCTGTAGTAGTTTTGTAAAGGATCTTGTTTTCCAGCCTCCTTATGAGAAGCCCATGGCAGTACTGCAAAATCAACTTTCTTCTCTGTCTACATAGCATACCAAGCTCTGTGGCAAAAACAAGCCTGGCCTGGGCAACCACTCTTCTCCTCTTCCCACAGTTTTTACTTGGATTCAAATTTTTGGAGAGTTTATACTGCTCTGTTTTTAGAGCACAAGTTGATGGCACATCCTGGAAACCAAGAGGACAGCACTGTTGCCACCACTTATGTGAAGGAAAAAAAAAGTCTCAACATGGAAAAAAAACAGTATTTCAGATGCAAAATCTAAAGTGTGGGTGCTTGTATTATGTTTACTCTTCAATAATTTGGCCAGAGAAGCAATCTGACATTTTAAAATACCCATAAAAATATAGTTTAAAAAATGACATTAATATTTACCTTTGGCACATCATACTTGTGTCCCAAGTTATTTCAAAAGCACATTTTCTTTGCGATATTACAAGATTTGGCCAGTCTGAAGGAAGTTTAATGCAATTTTTATAAACTGAAAGGAGGTGGGGAAGCAAAAAGTACAACACAACTACCCCACACTTCTCTACTGATAACCAAACATTTCAAGCAAAATGTTACCATGGTTATATTTCATCTAGAGATGTTTCATTCTGCATTGCAGACAGGCACTTCTTTTTGTCTCCTGAAATATGTTTCTAATTTGAGTTTAAAAAAAATATTTCCATTGTGCCATATATGCGGTAACTCAAAACCAAAATGAAAGGATTAAAATCAGGGCTGCACAAAATGGTTTAAATTAAATTCAGGTAGTGGGGAAGACTGCCGTATCTGGCAAGCTCCCACTTAGTGAGCTCTCTGGCCAAGAGGCAAGATGAAGCATAACAACCCTTACCTGCCAAGTCTAGAGCCATTCTGAAGCTTTTATTCATCTCTTAAAATAAAATGTTAATGCTCTTGGAAGCCTGCCTTTCCACACAGCAGATCTCACCTGCCTTCTCTTTATCCTCACACAAATGTATTAACATATGCTTTGGTAACGATCCAAAGTATCTTAATATTTTTATTTTTCCTAAATCCATGGTATTTAAACTTATCGCCCATTACATTCAATGGAAGACATGACCAAGCCTAACAGGTATTGGGAAAACCTCAACTAACAGGTTACAATGCATTGCAAATAACATCCTATATAACAAGCTAAAATCTGGCCTCTGGATGCCCTACCTGTCACCCTTCTAACACCTATGAAACTGTCCACGTCATGTAGTCTTCCTATTTAAATCTCCATTCCCACTATATGGTTCAATATATGATAGTACAGACTGATTCACTTATGATTCATATTATCACTATTGACAATTTAAGTCATGTTGGCCCTAAAACTTTCCCAAATACATATCATATCCCTGAATGAATTGCTCTTGGCTAAGAAGGAGAGAAAGGATAACTGGAGTTATGATTTAGGGATACTAAACTGTTTTTCAGAAAAGGCATTGGTGTTGAAGTATTAGATTCTCATGCTTCTTTGGAGATTCCTCAAACAGTAACATTATATTGTTTTTACAACCATTTGGGAAGAAATAAAATAACACTAGATCTCTCTGGAGATTTCTTCCAGTCTTGTATAAGGTTTAAAGATTGTCAAACGGTACTAGTAACAAAACTATACAGTAACACTCTGGCCTAATGAGGTCACAGTAAATCTTTATAGACCATCTACCCACAGGGAGTTATTTATCTTAAGATAGGGACTTCCCAAACTTCCCCCTCGCCCCATATATTCTACCAGCAGCAACAGTAAACACCTGTCCTGGCTGCATCAGCTCCCATTTTTTTGCCAGGTTGTAAGCCATTTTGAAGGGAT
The DNA here is from genome assembly GCF_000705375.1 of Tinamus guttatus. The sequence goes on along the minus strand of NW_010587531.1, from coordinate 21,229 downwards.
TTGTGTTCCTCTCATCAGAACATTCAACACAGTTTCCAAGTGATAGCATTCTACAGCATTCTGAAATACCTTTTTGCTGTAAAACCCGAAGAATTTGGGACAATCACATATAGCAAGTCAGACATAGCTGTTTTAAGAAGATACTGCCAATTGTTATTTTTTCTTGACTTCTTCTCTTTTAGACTCTTTTCTGTTTCTGAAGACAGAATACATTTTGGGGAATACATTGTTTATGAAATTTTGGTAGCTCTGTTCATAATGACCAGTTGTACATCTTACTAGTTGTGACTATTTTAACAGGTCAAAAAACAAACTGTTTCGTTTTTCTATTTTTCTGTATCATCAAGATCATGGTTGAAGAACTGCTATGAGTTCTAAGTCTTTGGGGCTGTACTGATTGGAGGTAATGAGACTATTGCTAGTACTAAGCATTCTGCAAAACACTACCAGAAAAAAAAGTTTTGTTTTGCTCTTTACAATTTGTCAAAAAAGGACTAAGGAATGAAAGCAGACTAGTAATAAAGGCTGCTTTGGTTAATAGTGAGCTGGTTCTTGGACAGCTTTCCATGAAATGGGATAATTCTTGGAATACAATGTCCACCACTTGCCACTGAAAGGGAAACCAGGCAAGGAGGCTTCTGGGCAGAAAGGTGGTACCTAACTTGGTTTCTGCAAGCTGCTCGTCCAAACGTGCCAAGCTCCATATCAGTGGTTCTGCAAACTTATCTGCCTCAGTCTGCAAAGCAGTTAATATCAAACTGGGCTAGGATGACCAGGGCTGAGAGACAAGGGCAAACAACTGTGCTGTCAAGGTAAGATCTGGGATTGAGTCTGGGCTTGGACCAAGTAAGTTTTTGGTTTTACTTAAATTCATGTCCCAAGTGACTTATTTCATGATGATTTCAACTGCCACATCACTGACCCCTGAGTTCAGACTGTGCTTCCAATACTGGCGTAGGCAGAAAGCTTCCTTCTTAAATTACAGAGAGTTCAAATAAGTGTAATCCTAAATGGGATCTCTGCTTCAGAACAGAATCAGAGTCACTCGTGCCATTATCAGATCATCTTCTCAGACAACCTGAGGTCAGGCCAACCTAGGCAATTATTTATAGTCATTTGTGTGGAACTCATGGTATTTGAATGCTTCACGGAGGCGCATCAGGCTGCATTAGAGCTCCAGAGATTGTTTTTGTTCCCTTGCATTATACCCGTTCTTAACGGCAGAAAGATTAGAAACAAAGCCCTTCAAATTGAGATGGTGGCATTTGGCTTTTTAAGGAAAACAGATGTGCTCCAACCCACGCTGAAGAAGAAATTCAGACCAATGCCTGAGCTCCTGCGGCAGCTCTCACATAGCATTGCGCATTTCAGTGAAAACAACCTTTCTGCACCATCACAGGAAAAATTTTGGAATTAATCTGTATAAATAGGTGCTATACCTGAAAACATGGTCACCTAGGTGGGAAGAGTACAGAAAGACAAGAGTTTTGAGCTTGCCCACATCCTATTTTCTGAAAGCCTTGAACATGACAGGACTTCAGACCTGTCTAGTTGCACAGACAGTGCTGTTAGCCTTGCACCAAAAAAGGAAGGGTTCCTGCAGATACCGTCACCTAATGCATCTATACAATGGATATATAATGGATAGATCTAGCAGGATATCTAACTGCAAGGCCTGCTGACAAGTACAGACTGTTTGCGACTGTTCTTACCTCCAAATACTTTGCTTAATTTTCCCAGGCCTCACATTATTTTGCAAGGAAATCCACAGAAATAAGACGAAGATCACAATACTTTGGGAAGAATATTGCACCCCTGTCCCAATTATCAAAACAACATTAATTATTCTGGCACAAAGGCCAAACAGAGCAGGGAAGTGGCATTGGTAGTACCTCATTATGAAAACTCTCTAAGAGCACAAGGAGCTGATTTCTCTCCCTTGTCCAACTTCCACACTTGTTTTGAGTTGTATAGAAAATATGTTCCATACTTAGAACATCTATTTATATGCATCAAAATAATATGAAGGAGAGAGCAATTCTACCCAGCAGTCACCTTTTTTCTCCCCCCATCCAACTGTCACCAGCCAAGCTTCATTGCCAAATAGCTTTCATTCTTGGTTTCAATTCTGCCTTTTATTACACAATCCCTTAAAAATAAACCCCTTTATTCATGTGTCCATTCTTTCACGATAGTGTTCTTAATTGGTCCTGAGGAGAGAAGAAGAAAAAAAAAAAATCAGCATGACCTCCACTGTCTCCCTTGTAGAACTTGGAGATGGATCTAGTACTAACTGCTGTTTATATAGCTAAAGCCCCTGGCCATGTAGTGCTACTTCATTATTTTCATTTTGTAATCTCCCTTTTACAAAAATCATTGCCTACTTTAATATTGTTTCCCTTAAGCATTTACCAATATGACAAAAGCAAAGTGTTGTGAAATAGGAGAGCACTCATAGCTAAGACACTTGCCCCGTGCAACCCGTTTACACGGCTATTACCGTTCCCCACTGAGGAGCTAACTCACTCTGGAAATGGCCATGGCCATTCTTCTTGTTAAATAACAAGATTCTCAAGACATTCCTGCCATGAAGCAACCTCATCCTACTGCAACACTCACAGCTAACATAGTGCTTTTCCTCCCACAGCCTCAGGGTAGACATGCTGTAGGTGTTAGGTACAAACACATAAAGCTTAACCTGAAATTTCCCTAAGAGAGGTGCGTGTCGAAAGGGATCTATCTGCACAAAGTAAATAGATCAGTATAATTGATTACTTCTCAGAAATTTGAAAGAAGATCCTGGGCTCTTCCTGTGCACACACCTAATGCACTCCCAACGTTTTAAGAGTCTTAGAGAAATCCTTTCATTCCTAGTGAGCCTCTTCTGCCCAACATCACTTGTCCACTGTTTTCAGCAGCATCCTTCTCCCATGCCCTGGGACCTGCAGCCCTCCCTTCACGACCACGCTTATTGGTTCCCTTTGCACACTTGGGTTATGAGTGGTTAGCTCATTAATCAGCTTATCCAGCTTCCCAGTCCAATCACCCAGGGCTGCTTGCTCTGTTTCTGGAGCAGTAAATAGCTGTTTTTTCTTTCTTGTTCTGAGATATATTTATTTATTGAATTGCTCAAATTTTCATATTTTGATTTGACCTTTCTCAAGAAATTCCAGAATTTTCCTCCTGCACCTAGACCAAGCAGAGGGTGTCTGTTCTTCACAACTTTCCAAAATCAACTCCCATTTACTAAGGGTTTTTATCCTGAGGATAACCATACCTTTCCACCTAGCTTAAAAATACCATTTTGGAGTTAATTTGTGAAACTGACTGCTGGTAACCAACCTTTCTCTTTTATTCTCACCAATGTGCTGAGTGTCTTGCTCCCTCTTTAAACAACAAGAATCTTCAATAAGAAAACTATTTTCACCACTTCACCCTGTACACTCACCCACTGACTGCTGCAGTGCAGCCGATTGCAGTTACCATCCCAGGGAGATCAAGAGCTCCCTTGGCTTGGGACAACAAGGGCACTTCCAGTTGTCTTTACTCAGTGACAAGTGTCACTTCCCTTCAGCAGACAGCTGACATCAGTGCTTTGAGAGCACCATGTCTCCCACACGGTGCAATCAGCAGATCAATAGATAAGAGACTTGGGCAGTAGGAAATAGATATGGGCCTTCCAAACACATATTCAGGACCATCTCACTGATCACGAGGAATGTCAGCCCTGAGTGTCTCCAATACAAGGATGGTGAAGAAGCAGCTTGACCTGCAAACAGATCCTCTGACCACTGAGTCGTTAGTTTACCTCTCCACAGGCCCAACACACTAGCAAGTGGTCACAGATGTTAGAATTTTCTGGACCATGAAAAGAGAAGTCAGGCTGACAACCCAAGAGCCATCTTTTGGAACTACATATACTTCAACATTAAACTCCATTTCAGCCTTCAGATGCCTCAGAAGTGGTCTTTTTCTCTCCTTTTTGAGGGCTAATCGCAAAATAATCACCACAGCTTCCCTATTCTTCTTCCAGACTATGAAGCTGAATATCCAACTGACTAGTAGGAACCTGCAATCACTAATTTCAGTACAATCCAACAGTTGATTTCTTAAGAAATGAGACACTTGCTTGAGATGCTCCCCACCCTTAGAAACAGGGCAAGTGAATACATCTTCAGTGAGGTAGAAAACTGACTCCTCCACACAAGACAGGTTTTGAAGCCAACTGGAGAGGTCAAAGCCACTTGGCAATGATCCAATTATAAATCAAAAAATAAATACGCACTAGAGTGCTGTTCCCAGGACTGGAGCCTGGGAAAACAGAAGATCTGTGAGAGCGCTAAAGGTAAGGGATAATTAGAAATCCATGACACAGCCCATGGCAACGTGAGGCAGACATTTCACTCTGGTGTAGCCAGTGGTTGTGGGAAACTGGGGAGGAGACTCAAGCCCCTGCCCCTTCCCTGCTACATGCAGAACGTGCAGGGTCAGAGGGCTCTGAGCACCGCTGGGTCTGTCCTCTGCTCTTGCCTGTGGGGGTCAGGCACCAGTACCCCAAGTTAAGGCACAGAGCAGCAGCAACAGACCTTCTCTGGCCGTGTTTAAAGCCACAGAGTATGTGCCTTTAAAAACAGCTGTCTGCTATTAGGATTCCATTACTGCACGCAGCTCTTGATTTTGGCAAGAGCATGTGACAATTATCCCAAATTCTCGAGGGAGTGACGCAGTGCATGACATCATGCAGCAACTCTGCTGGGGTTAGAGCCTGTCATTTGTGCCCTACTGCACTTGCTAGGGCAACAAACTCAAAATGAAAAATGAAAGCACAGCAGAGCTTTCAATTGCATCATATAGTAACTTTCAGTGCCAGTGAGTGGTTACTCATTATCAAATGTGGATCTGACAAAATACATTAGAAGAAACTTGACAGATCTAATCAGGTACTAATCTGACTCTGACAGACATTGATTTAAAAGCATTTTATACTGAGAAATCCCAGGTAAGATAATAGCAACAGCTAGAGAGCCCTTGTCTGATCTGTGTTGCACTTTGAAAACCCACATGCTCCTCAAGACTAGGTGAAATATAAAAGCTCTAAATACAAGTGACATTTTGCAACCTCCTGGAAACAGCTTGCTGAAAAGTGACCTCATCAGTGAGGCTAGTAATATCAGAGCCAGCAGTGTACGAATATTAGTTGACCATCAGAAGTCCTCTTCAATGAATTTGTTCTAACCTCACAAACAAAAATTTAAACAAGAGATTAATAGTCTGGTTTTCAAGGGGCGGGGGGAGGCATCTCACAAATATAAAGAGGTAGAGGATATGATTGGATATACCTTCTAACACTATCATTGTTTTACAAAATACATATTTAAGCCATTTTTCCAGGAAAGAAAACGCAAGATTTCAACAAACAGCCCAAGTTTCTTGGGCTAAGATCGAGTTATTATTCCTGTCAGCATAAGGATAGAGCTGAAGCCGTATTACCTGTGAAGAGAACAGCTTGGCTTTTTCTGCTTCAGCCTCCCGCACCCAAGCTGTTTGTGTTGAAGGATGGATGTAATCCACACGCTTTAGAAATTCATTTAAAGGTTGAAATTTAACCCATGAAACGCAAGTTAACACAGCTCGGACTCATTCACAGCACTGCAGCGATTCCATTTTTATCGTCACCTCTGCTCCTGACCGTTTTAGTGAGGTACTTGATCAGAAAAGGGCACCATTGCTCTGTACTAATTTAAGAGCAAATTACCAGATATTTAGCACTTTCTGTTCTTTAATGAGAAGACTCTCTCTAACGTATACTCTAAACTAATAATCATAGGCCTGGCCTCCCCACCAGTTTTCATTACTTTGGTAGTTCTTCCTTCCTCTTCACCCCCTCCACCTTTTAAACAAAACTGCTCATGTCCCCTTTTTATTTCCTACATAGTCCTTACACTCACTAATTACTACATCTAGAAAAGGTCAGTGTCCAATTCTTCTGCATTACAACTCCCTAACACTATTATAATACAGTATTCATTTTGAAAAATCTGATGCTACTCCATTACAAAACTTAGCTCCTTGTTATGTTAGCATATTCAATGCATTTTTCTTCAATGCTTTTTCTTATTCATTACAGGGAAATATTTTCAACATTAGAAGTAGCTGAGGTTTGTCTGTTACAAAACGTCCTGGCTTCACCGATTCCAACAGCAATAAGGCAACACACAGCCCCAAAACATTAACACAAATCTCATCTTAGAATCCTGACAAACTGTTTTCTTGTTTTAAGCAAGGTTAGAAAGTTTCAAAGTAAAATTCTTTCACTGAAAATTCATTCCACATATTCGTATGCAATACAGCATTGCCCCTGAAATGGCAGCAAGGAGAAAAACTGAAAGCATACTCACTTTTTCTTTGTTTATCAGTTCAAGAGAAGTGAAGATGCTTTAAAGACATTCAGCCCTGTATATTGTCTTTTGAATGATTCTCCCACTAGTTTGCAGCAAAAGCAAAAATGAACTGAAGTTTCCATAGAGACTGAGTGCACACCTTGTTTCAAGTTATATGTTCTCTGCCAACAGATGGGGCACGCTATCTCCACCATCACAGAGGGATAAAAACAAAGACACAAAGCTACATAACACACTGTGGGTAAAGAAGCAAAATAGATGCAGGTGAGCTGACTCCAGCCACCAAAATGAAAATTCAGCATATGGTGTAGAATTACAATGAAGGAGGCTTTAGAACATGCCATGCTTCATACTTGCTGTATTATACCAGCACAACAAGATTTGGTTGGGTAATCTTCTATATCTCTAATTTTCCCCAACAACCTCATGTTTTACCTTCCACTCTTCTTTTGTTTTCTTTCCTTACAGCACATGCATCCTCCAGCTCCAAGGCAAGTATAAATGAGATCTGTCAGTGCTTATCTCCAGTGTTAACTTTTAATACTTGTCTCAAAACATTCTCATCTTAAAGCCAAGGAGATGGCTGATTGCCTATGATAACCTCACACAAACGCAGACACCAAGTGGCAATTCCAGTCAACCACTTGGTTCACCTCTCCTGTATCTCTTTAAATAGAGCCTTCTTGTGATTAGTATATGACACCTTTAAAACATATTTTCAGGAATGTGTAGAATGCATTCTCCACTTGTAGAAACCCCAGTCAGCTGAGCTGCCTTTAAATATCTATAACATTCAAAACATGAAGCTCTGATTTTTATAAACTTTCCAAAGAAATCATGCTGCCTAGCAGTTCACCTTATTGCAATCAAACTCAGCTGGAGGCCTACAGCCTGTAATATTCAGGTGTTCTTTAATTATTTCCATTAACACAGCCCAAATGGCATCATAAATCAAATACTCTTCAGGTGAAGAGATAATATTGAATTTTTTTGCTTGGCACAAAGCTGAAATCAGCACGGAGGAGTGCAAGGGGCAGCGTGCTCCAGCACAAGGACCTGGACTGCACTCCCAGCACTGTCCTTCATCTGCTGCAAGACGTGCACGACTCCCCTCTTGCTTGCACTGTTATTAAACTCTTGCTTCCCAGGATTGAGGTTACAACACTAAATGTGGGTATAGGTAGTTATAGTGGTACTCAAGTTTTGTGAAGCAGTTAAGAGCCCTACCATGGTGTACAGAAATAAAGACACTGACTCCTGGAGCCAGGAAAGGCTTGTGCAACATTCTGCACACCTCTGCAGGCAACCAAGCTCTTCTCCAGCAGTGGCTTGCAGCATTTTAGAAGTAGATCCTTCATTGCAGTCAGGAAGTAGATGAACCATCCTCAAATAAAGCTATGTATATGATTTTTTCAGCATTAATTTCATTTAGTTCAATCTAATTACAGGATACATAAGTGTTATAGACATCAGTCTGAGTTCGTCTTGCATGTACAACATAACCTGAACTAGCCGCTTTGACTTGCAGTGCCAATGCACCCCTGAAGGGGAATGGAAACAGTTTTGGCTCAGAAAAGATCCTTATAACCTGGGCTTATTTACTTTTTTTAATATATATATATGCCTATATATATATATATACACACATATAGGCAATTTCATTCAACCAAGTAGGCTATTGACAGCTATCTTCATAAAAATCTAAGCCTACTGTTGAAATAAAGTTTGCCGTTTAACACCGCAAGATTATAGTCTGCAGTAGAGGAATACCTACTCCCTTCCCTCAAAATTTAACAGTCCAACTGGCATCCTTGTGCAGTTCCACAGTATCAGAAAGCTTTCTCATAAGTAATTATAGCACAGAACCAAGTCATGCTGTTGGTAATCATCTGGAATGAACTCTTCCCTTTGGACATTCTTCATATAAATACTTCAACGTACCCCTATGGTCGCTGGAGTTGTTATGCACCATTTGTGGTATGTGGCATGCTACACACCTGTCAACTTTAGAACTGCTTTTCTGATCTAGGGATACAAAAACAAGTTAACTTGGGTAATATAACACTGTCTCCTCTGTTCATGTGTAATGTCTGTGCTCAGGGTGAAGAGCAGGAAGGGCCAGCCTCATGGTGCGGGTGCCCACGGAACATCCTCCGGCCAGGAAGCGCGCCACGGCTGCGCTCCGTCGGCCTGCAGCGGCTACAGCCCGGCGGAGAGAGCGACTGGCTGGCACAGGCCCAGAGCCACAATATCCACCTTGCTGGCGTACGCTGCGTTTCTGAGTAGGCTCAGCTAGTTCTGAACAGCCCTGAATGGCACTCACGTGAATTGGTGTAAACTTATATCGAGAAGAATGCAGATACACCCCAGTCTCAGATGATCTGATTTCTGTTTACTTCAACAAACTGAAATCTTGGGTCAGTCACTTCAATTTCTTTATCTCAGTCTTCTATTCAAAAAGAGAAACAAGATTTATTTTTCTCCCACTCTCCAACCATTTAGTTACTTGAAAGAGCTAAGATACCCCCTTATGAAGGACTGTATTGTGCATCACCTTCCATGGTGGAGGTAAATTGGAATCTCCATGTACTAAATATAAAAAAACAACTTGCTAATGAATTTTCAAGTTGTCGAGCCTTAACTTACAAAAGCAAACGCCAGTCTAATTTTACAGGAAGAAGAATAACAGCTGGCAAAGCAAAGTACCCTTTTAAGTTGAAAACAGAAACTGCGCTTACTTAGCAGCAGAGGTATGTTCTACATGGCCATCTCAGGGACTGGTCATGCCCAACTGTCCTGACCAGGACAACAGAAGTTCCTGACAATGTAGGGAGAATAATACAAATCATAAATTAACTAAGACTTGTTTTGTCCAAATAAAATATAGTTTCAAGGTTTCTGAAATTTTTTATTTTGAAGTATTCCTCCTAAAACACAGTTCAATTTATGTCTTCTCATAACAGTTACTCTCTGGGATTACTGTACTATGAACCAATTGTTATTTATGTTACCTGTGGATACAATGATTTTGTTAGTGGAATTTAGCTTCCAGATTCACTTCATAATCTCTATGCCTATTACTTAGAGAGAAGAAAAAAAGCACAAATCAAGATGACATTTAAAAAAAGGAGCCTAGACTGGTCTTGTAGGAACATCTAAATCCTTTCCCTTATTAAATAACTTATCTCAACAGCAGTGCACCAGCCATTTAGGAAAATTAAAGAGGGAGATAGCAAAAAGAGACAGCAGATGATAAAGTGCAGTAGTTTCTAGTCACGTAGATAATGAAGGGACTCAGCACATGGCCTTTTCAGTTGATCCCTGCCTCAGCTTATCCTTCATCTGCTCAAATTCAAACAGACCAGTCATTATTAAAATGATTTTGAAATGAGCTACTCCAGTTTCAGGTGACTTTTTTGTATATCCTATAAAACTTGGGGAGTCTTTGGGAAGACAGGTGGTGTAGATTTTTGCCATTTTAATTCAGTGTGGGATTTGATTTCTAAGCAGTGACTATAAGCTAATGCTTACATTAGGTTGATTTTTCCCCTAATACACACACTCATTTGTGCACCGCCTTCTACCCTTTCCAATGAACTGTCACCCATAACAGATGGCCTTCTGCTCTAGAAAATACCCAATATTTTTTGCAAGAGCTTATCATTCTGAAAGCTACTGCATACTGACAGCATATTCAAGATGATTTTGCTCTTTACTACAAATATATTCTTGTCGTGCTTATAACATTTTACTTGTTCAATCTGACAAGGATTATATAAGCCAGAGTATGGATGAAGCAGTGATTGCCTACGCTGCTCAACTTCTCAAATATACTTCAGGTAATTGCTGTTTCATATAGTCCTTCTGTGGATAGTGCTCAGTCTTATATGATCACCTTCCAGTCCTGCATTAAAACATGTGACCAGCATTAATCACATGCTTGATCTCACTTTCTCCTCCCGGGTGTAGAAGACCATCATGGAGAATTTTGCTTTGATGGGGCCTTAACTGATGTCGAGTGCACTTGTTACTCTATAGAGATGCACATTTTATTCGGAGCACTCCCTGTTGTCTCCTTTAGTCCCTCCTGGCCTCCTGGTGACAGTCACATCCAGCAGGAACACGCTGCATTGCAGCAGCTGACTGCTCCCAGCTCCTCTGTTGTTTAGCACAGCAGGCTCGTGCAGAGGCTTAAGAGATCAAGACTGTGCAGAGCAAAAAACATCTTAACTGTATCAGCTATATACAGGCTGTCCAAAGGAGCATGAGCAAAGCAACGAACACCAAGCTTCTCCATTCAAAGAATTTCATCAATACTGTCCTACATGCTCACATGTAAAGTTTGTCACTTTACAAACTCTGCTATAATTTCTCCTCTTACTCCTTCACAGAGGACCTAAAATTATAGGGAGCACATCTGCTTCAAACTCAAAAAACAGCTTGTGACACTAAACTGGTTTTTGGCTGTCACTGGCTTCCTAGTGAGCAACACAGCTCCTAAATCAACCATCTTGTGATGTGCTTAGTTGCCAGGGGCTTTCCTTGGCACCATCTCACGCCGGATGCTGCTATTGCAACCCACAAGGTATTGCCTCCTGTGCTGATAAAGGGAGGGAGCTGTCACAAGAATCAAGGTTCTTGAACAACATTAGGTCTTGCAACTCCTGATGTTGAAATCAATAGCAAAGAGCTTTGCATCATTAATTCTTAAAACAAAAGCTTGTTATTTAACAAGACACCTTGTTAAATTCTAGAAATGCTAGAAAATGTATGTATAGTTAAAGACAGTAGAAGTCTTAAAACCCTCGATTCAATTTTTCTAAGTACAAATGAATTAGCATGTCTGTAGCTGTGTAGATTGCAAAAATATTTTAGATGTTAACTTTCTAGCTGAATTAACTCAAGTGCAGTTTTACCTTTCATCAACCAGACCGTCTCTTTATTATTCTTTGCACCAAGACGAAATGGATACCTTGAACATCAAAACAACACAGCCTTACATTCTGCTTACATGCCGCTAACAATACTTGTTCCCACCTGTAGGTCACCAGTTCAGAGGTGAACAGGTCAACTCTATCTTTTTTTTTTCTCCTCCTCAAAACTTAGTGTAGGAATCCATAGTGCTTAAAGGTCCTTAGATCAGCTTCTTCAAGTCAAAGTTCCTCCCCACAGGTGCATGCCTCTATTGTAACTAATTGCTATGAAGACCACTGATTTTTTTCTTCGAGTGACAACCTTTTGAAGTTGGCTTGTGCACTTTTCTGCTACCTTCCTGCAACTATATACTGTGGATTAAAGGTGACAACAGCCCTCCTACAAATGATCTGCATCAACCAGTCTGGGAGATGGGAAGAAAGCAGCAAAGTTACTGTGAATAATCACTGCCTAGAGCACTGAGTAAGAAAGATGAAATTTCAGGAATTCTCTGCTAGTGAAGGAAAAAAGCATGGAGGACATTACTCATTGATTAACAGAAATGTGTGTACTTCAGAGTGTTCTTTCCTTTCACGACTTTTACATATTCACAGGCTAAACAAAACTCTTGCAAAGCAGTTGATTGATAGGAGAGGAGTTGCCTTAATAAAGGTTATAAAGACTCAGATTTAGAGCTCTCCTGCTGTAGGGTAAGACTGAACAGTTTTGCCTCAGCCTTGTGTAAGAGGCGCTGCCCCAGAAGGAGCCCTGGGAACAGGCTGCGACACAGAGAGAAGCCTCCTTTACCTCCAGGGACCAGGAGCCCACGCACCGTGGGTCACTCACCACAAACTGGTGCAACAGGGCAAGGAAAACACCAAGCTTTGCTGTAAAGTCATTTAATTGAGATTACCCAAAAGCTGTCTAAAATTTTCATTTGTAACAAAGTACTTCGCTTTCTACTTGCTCTCCAGTTAAGTTGTCAGAAGGTGCAAGGGCTGATTTAATCCTGGTCACCTAACGCAGCATCTCCAGATTTCCCAGTTACCTGCCTGGACGTGACAGACCTTGAGACGTATTTACTAACACCAACATCTCAGTCCTGCCAGCCTTCCCTTCCACCTCAACACGCTACACATGACTTGGTATGCATCATTAATGACGAATCAGAGTGCTATGTTACGTTCCACACAACACACACAACAGAGAAAGTGATATCAAAATTGAGTTTTACCTTTTGACCTGCATTTCAAGCTTCACAAAAGGTGCCAGAATGTGGTCGATACTAAACTCTATTTCTCTAGGCCATCCCAGGTAATTTAAAAGGCTTCTCTCAGCTGTAGGTTATCAAAGTCACTATTTATGTAATAGCTGTACCTTAAAGATGAACTGATGAGCAAGCTTTGCCATATGTCTAGACATACATTAGTAAGATCCTACCATAGCAGGCTCTGAACAGTTGCTCTCAGTAGCTTCTGAAACCACCTTGTGCAGCAAGCTGAAATCTGGCAGCTCCAGTGATGCTGGCTTGCACCAGTAAAGGCACATCCTTCACATAATACAGTCATGTTTGCATCCGTTCATGTTAGACTGTAGCGTGAGATGGTAGCACACTTAAGTGCTTCAATTAACCCCTCTAGTATGATGCTAATGCCAGCACCATCATCACCTGCTCTGGAGAGAGTCTACTGCTACCTCCTTACATTGGTAGTTAGTGTAGTTTAACTACAGCATTAGCACCAAATTTTCCAGTGCATGTAACAAGCTTTGGGTGCTTATCCTCAGCCTTCACAGGCAATCAGACAGGTTTTTTACTCTCCCAGCAATACACCTTTGCAGTGGCTACAGTAATCAAGCACCCCACATTATTTCATACCCAGAGGGTCCCTTCAGAGCAAGCAAGACATTTCAGGCAAGATTTTATTTGACATTTGAACAAAAACAGCGCTTGTCCACTGAATTGCATTCAATACCCAAACAAATGTATTGAACTGGGATATTGATGTCTAGGTTAACTTAGTGCCATGTTTCACAGGACTACTGGCACGCCTGCTAGAACAAGTGAGCTCTTCCTTTCATGGATGGGGGAAAAACAGGTTAAACCATTCTGCCTTTCAATAGCAACACCATCACAGTTGCTTTCTCTCCGTTCAGCTGAATGTTATCTTCTGTGTGACCCCCCCCTCCCCCCGCCGCAGTAAGGATATATTTTTTTAATATATACTAATTGTGCTATGTTCTCCCAAATCAAATGTTAGACCGAGTAGGAAATGTTACTTTTTTCTTAATATCAAGGCCCATCAACGAAAACCACCATGAAATACTCATCGAGAAACATTTTCTAGAGAGGCTGAACATCCAGGAAAGAGAAAGAACAGCAGAAAGCATTTATCTCCCAAGGTGAACAGGGACTGGCTACAGGCCAGCTCTGCTACCTGGTCCTCTGGGAGACTCAGGTTCAAATCCACATATCAATAATGCTTTGTAATTCTGACGGAAAGCACTGAAACAGAGTGTGGAAAAGAGGGATCCCCAAAGTAATCTATAGCCTTGCTGTTGATTGCTTCCATCAGAAGCATTCCTGTTGGCCTTACAGCCACTTGCTCTGAGTGGACGTTGTTTTTACTAAGCAGTTATTTTGGAAATGGAGTATTGCAGTTCAAAACACAAGAATTTTCAGCAGTTGGGCGAGTGATTAAACCTACTTTGAGGAAGGGTAACTAAATAGAGATAACCTGAGAGCTTCCTTGTCATGTTAAAACTTGGGTATATCCATCATGCACTGGTGAATTAGAAAGCAAAGTGTGTCCTCCCAGGGGAAAATCCTGCATTTAAGACTTGTAAAGTCTATGCCCTAGCCCAGTGGCAACAAATTATTAATTACGGAGTCATTTGACCTCCTCCTTCATGTTGCCACCTGCACCATGAGGATTTCAGGCTAGTAAGAGTGCAGACAAAAATACAAAGTTTAGTAAAGCCTCATTAAACTCTTGGCAGTTAAACTTCTAAAATGTTACTATCTAGCTCAGAAAACTATTGAACTCCTAACTGGATACCTTGTTTATTTGGAGCTTCTGAGCATCAAAAAGGATTAAGACACCCAGATGATGTTTAACCTGTTTTAAGTGGTCCATATTAACTTCAATTTTTTCATAAGCCTTATTTCTTTGGTACAAAAGAAGCATCCTCCAGAAATGCAAATCATGGATTGGGACCACACTCCCAATGATCTTTCCGATAGTGACATTAAAAAAAAAAATCAGAGAAAATTCAGAGAAATCTTCTCAAAAAGCTCTTCCCCACCACTGCAAGCTGCTAATCACGTGACAGTTAATCTAAACCAAAGGCAAACTGTTTGCTACGAATATTCTTCCTAGCCAGGGCTCTAAATGTAATAATGGTTTTCAGAACGTGTGGGTCTGGCTCACTTCAAGCGGTTTTGCTCCTTCCTTGACTCCAGCTGCAAACTACTAAACACATACTTTTTTAGGTCATTATGGCCTAATGTCTGTGGCATTACATTATTTCAGTGACATATCTTTGAACATACCGTAATTCCAAAAACTGCAGGTCATCTTTTAGCTAACTGGAAAGCAGGATTTTTTATTAACTCCATCCTTTGCCTGTGTCTTTTTTTTTCTTTTTTTTTTTAAATTACATTCAAACTTCCTTTCCCATTATTCCCTTCTTGGTAATGAGTCTTTTAAACTTGCCCTATTAGGAAAAAACATTGCTAGTGGCAAAAAGTGCACCACCACTGAGAACATCCTCCATACTGATAAATCCTGGCACAGAACCAGGGATGGAGAATAGCTCAAGCACAACATTCATAAGCCAAGTCTTGGAAAAGGAAATCTTGCCAAAAATGACTTCTACTCCTTCCCCTAAAGAAAAAACAACAACAAACAAAAAAACACACAGGCCAATAAAAGCTGTCAGATGGCCTCAGAATGATACTTATATGGTTCTTTTCTAAAAGAAACTAGGATCTGCTTTGTCATTTAAATTACTCAGGTCACTCCACGGTCCAGTGATGTACATATGCATTAGATGCATACACCTGTTTAACATTCTAATCCCAATTAGCTATTGCATGGAGTGAATTTGGAGGACTCAGAGAGGAAACTCAGAGCAGCAAACTTCTGTCAGTGAGGTTTGAGCTGCACATCAGAGCTCCACCACCACTCCCTGAAGCCTCAGAAGAATCATGGTGGCTCTTTAAACGTTCAGACATTTCTTCAACACAGTTTGTGTCAGGTACAGTCTCTTGCAAGCTGCGCTACGTCGTGGGCAGGAGAAGCTACATGGTGAGAAACTCTGGGTTTGTGGCATCTCTCCTCCCTCTCGCCTCAATCAAGCGCCTGACAGAGTAAACCGCGCTCTGTGGGGCCAACGCTGGCCTTGCTCTGTCCCTAAGAGGGAAGGGTGCAGAAGAGGCCGCAGTTACCCTGTGCTGCAGGTTCCTTGGGCCCGTCAGCCGCACTGCAGCCACGACTAGGGCATGCTCTGACCCGGATCAAGCTCAGAGGCGAAGCGCTTAGCACCAACCCACCCGCGGTGCCCCCATGCCCAGAGGCACAGCTGGAGAAGGGAGATCATGGATCAAGGCTTCCATACCCTTCTCTAAACGGCAAACATCACTGTTGCCAGCCAAGGCCAAAGACCACTAAAAACCTCAGGACACCCAAGAGCCACGTCCATTCATGCAAACGGAGGGTAACATTATTACCTTGGCACCAACACCTTGGAAAACAGAAGTACTTTAAAGATAGGTAAATGCCCCCCAATTTCTAACCTTGCTGGTTAGAAAAATGGTGATTTTTTCTTCCTGCTGTCAACACCCTGGCTGTTCTGGCACTTTTGGCTCCATGGCACTAAAAAAAGCCCAGCAAGAACACTGATCTTTCAGGAAAGTCTTGCTGCAGACTGAAGAGTTTTAGCTAAGCATGAACATTTTGGATGTGTGTCCAAACCAAACCCAAACATTTTGAGATTCTTCCTTCACTAACTCCAAACACATTTTATATGCTTAAACATGCATTGTGTTCTGTCAGAAACCAAATGCTATTTGCTTTTCCAAATAATCAGATATATTCTGCTGGATGATTAACAGGAATATTGCTCACCCAAAGCAATCAAACATGGTTTTATTTATTTATTTATTTATTTTGAAGAGTCTGATCCATAGCCCTTAGTCTGTGGGACTCTTTCCAGTGACTTGGACAGACTTCGAATCAAGCTCTGAGTGGTTCTTCTTTCTGGATATACTCATCCATTGAAGAGTGAGCTCAGAACTCTTTTTTTCACACTGCAGCTAAAAGAATGAATGGACTTAAAGCTTCTTATAAGGCTGGATATCACGAGGTAAATTGAATACAGAGGCTTGTTTTCCTTACATTTGGTTTTGATGTTCTGTTCACTGAGCCTATGTCTGCAAAGGTTATAGATGATGCAATTTATTTTCCTTCTGCTTTCTACCAGTAGAAGGCTGCTCCTCTTCCTAGATTAAACACAGGCTTTATTGCACATTTATCTCAAAATTCATTTCTTTGAAAGGTCCAAAATCTAACAGCATGTTTCACATTTGCTAATAGTCTCTTGTTTTTATCCTAGCTTTGTAAGGATTTTGCTTCCAAACCAGTCCTGCCCTCTTCATGTCAAGGGTAGGTTTGTCTAAATTTCAGCAGGAGGAATACAGTGTCTTTCTGATCCTGCAAGCCAACACTGTAGAAACTTATAATCATTCCATCATGAATATGAAATTAAAGAAATGGCTAGTATGTGAAATAACAATAAACTCTGTTTGCTTTTGATTTTACTTCTTTGTTCCCAATCAAACTGAGATTATGTACACTAGTAATTTTCCGTGTTCATTTTAAAGTCACCTCTATGCATAAATCTGCTCATTTTCTATTGAATATTGGCAAGTGTTGGATTAACTGCAGAATGCTGGTATTATTACATCCTGTACTAGATTTCTTATGCATCATCTTAAACACCATCATATTTCTCAATAAGCACACTGGTAACAAGCAGTCATTCATATCTTTATACCAAACCCTTCTTTCTGCTTCTTTGCTTTCTATAAATACAAAACTGAAATCAAGCTCATGCCAAGACCGTGTAACTGACAGTATTCATACAGATCTTGCAAGATAGATTTTCAGACTTTTAAAAGAAAACACTTACTAAAGAGTCCATCTTTAAAACAAGGCTGTCCTCTGTCTCCAGGAATAATGGGACTGAGTCAGTAAGAGGCATGTTCATATATAATCATTAAAACAAAAGGCAGGATCAGCATCATGCCATCTTATTCATATTACTTTTTGCTCAAGAAGAACCTTTAATTTTATTTTATATGGGATTTGAGTGTCTAAGATTAAAGAAAGTAGATCTGCTGTTTCATAGGCATAATGCTACAAGCCTATTTCACAATATTTCTCTTATATTAGCTAGTTATATGAACTAATAGAGAACAGAACATTCCTAAGCTGCTCCCATGTTTATTCCAGAAGCCAACCCTGTCAATGTGCCTATACAGTATGCTCAAACCATAGGTTTTCATGAAGTTATCTTGCTTTTTAATTACACAAATACACTTTATAGAAGTCCTCAGATACAAAATTTGAACTGGAATATAAAGGAAATAACTATCAAATGTTTTCATATTTCTTATCAAGGGAAGAGAGTTAACTAAGCACTACAACCACATAAAATAACTCAAACGTTGAAATAATCAATCTCATAAGCAAGCATTGGTATCACTTTTGTTTTATATATTCTTAACATAATATATAGGACAGCCATAGCTAGAGAAGTGAAGGAAAATATGTATGAGAACACCAGGCACTTCATTCTGAATTCATCTCCCTGCTTTACAAAAATAGTAATTAAAACAGTTGTTGTTCTAGGTGTTTTTCCTCCCTAGGCTTGCTGCATATATATTACTCGAAAGCCATGACTCAGATACAAGGATTACAAAGACTGTGTATTTGAACTGTTCTTATACCTTCCGCAAAGCAGATCCTGTTGCTAAAAAAC
Source organism: Tinamus guttatus (assembly GCF_000705375.1). The sequence continues at coordinate 2,873 of NW_010587531.1, read as the reverse complement.
CACCAAGAAAGTCTAAGAAATAAATGAATAGTCAAATGGGCAATTATCAAGATGGCCAGAATTGAGACATTTTCCAGAAGCTCTTGACACAAAGATTCTCTGTGTTGACACCTATTAGGCATTAGGCCCAAGTGACACCCAGTCAGCACACTTTGACTCTATTCAGTGCCCTACATGAATAAGTCTTGAAAGTCCTTTAAGTCCCAAGGAAGTAAGGATGCAAACTACTGAACTCATTCATTTCCTAAAAGGAAGCAACGGAAGCTTCTTACGGATTTGATGGTGCTATATAAGGTTCCCAACAGCTCAAAATAAAAGTCAAACATAGTACCATGTCCCATGCACTATAAGGAAAGATTCAAGCTTTTAGAAAAGCATGGAACAGTGAAGTGTTAATAAAAATACGAAAATAAAGTGTATAATTTTAGAACATTCGTATTTTGAACAGGGAAACTGCTAAATGTGTTTTTCATTTATCAGAAACGAAAAATTACAGAAATTTTCACTTAGAGGTACCATTTAGATGTGATTTCAAAGCTAAGAGAATTAAGGCTAATGGTCAGTATTTGATACTGGAAAAAGATGTAACATTCATGAATCAATTCCACCAGGGAACAAATATGAACCACTGCCCCAAAATTGCTTTCACAACCAAAGAGCACAAAGGAAGCCTCCTGGATCACTTAAGCACTGAAATCACAGCAGAGTCCCTCAAGTTTGCCAGAGCCTTAAGACGCTTTTCCTGAAGCCCCTAATCCAAGACAGAATCTGTGATGCGGCCATCAAGAGAAGTTGTCATGGGAGGGATCTCAGTGGAGCCTCCCATCTCCTTTGGGATGCCCTCTGTGGTGCTGCTTTACTCGGAGCTCCCAGCTTTATCTCCCAACCCTCAATATCATCTCCAGTGTGGTGATCACCACACACAGATTCCCATTTTATTTCCAATACCTCTGCAACACCTGAAAAATACTTTTTCTTTTGGATAAAAGTCAATATAAAAAGGAAAGCTGATAGCAACAATCTTTCCAAGACCAGTGTAGTAAATAAACAGCGCACAGCAACTAAGCTCAATTCAGCCCTTGGTGAAATCACATAAGGCTTCACCACATCAAGCGCAACCATCTTGTGCCCTGCACAGCAGCTGACGGGCAGAAGATCCACTCACCAGGCTAGAGGAAAAGCTCTTGTTTTTGCCCTGGCAAGGGCTGAAGGAAGAAGGCTGGATGGAAGAAAAGCAGTTGCAGTCCACGCTCTGTAGGGCCATCGCCCTCCCGCGCTGACAGGAGGATGAATTCCAGAGTAACCAAAACATAACTCACTGCTTTCCCTTTCCACTGCTCTCTTGGTAAATATTATCCTAAGTACCTCTTTAGCAAACACTATTGTAAATAGTCACCTGCTCACTGGAATGACATGGAAAAAGCTAAATACCAACTAATGCTCTTCAATTACATTATCACTGTCTTCAGACCTGTTAAATAGGTTTGACCTTATTTGCCTTTAGAAAACTTTGCTAGTACCCCTGATGCGGTGACTACATACATTTCAATAAAATTTATATCCAAGTCCTCATTGAAGTTGCATTCTGTTTGCTACTACATTGAAGAATGTTTTTGTTCCTTTTTTGTTCAAGAGAACATGGATTTCACTAATGTGAAGGCTATAAGGACAGTAGCAAGCCAGTGCAAGACAGGACATCTGCGCTTTATGCCCTCCTTACAGCTCTTCTAGGTTTCATAGGACACTGTGTGACAAAGAGCACAGGGGCCTTGGGCCTGCACAGTTCCTCCCGGGTAAGGAAGGAGGTGGGGATGCGCATTCGACAAGGGAGCTCATGCACTGAGCTAACGGCCTGGCTTTAAGTTATTAGGGCATGAGACTAACAAGGTGGCATAGCCAGCAACATCCCTTTCCTGAAAAGGAGAAGGAATCACTTTAGAGCTAGGCTTTCAAAAACTAGCAGTTCACCAGACAGAAAACAGCAAACCCTTTTCTTGGCAGAACAGCTCTGTCACCAAAAGACTTCACATAGCCTTGCAAGCGGTATAACGCATTCACCAGCACTCTGAGGACACAGCCTGATAAAAGCAACTACCCCTTTTCTGAGCAGCCTCACAGGAATCCTCAGAGCAGCTGTTACCAAAGGACCATCCAGGTGTTGCTGAGCTTGAGCAGGAGAAGGGGCCGGGAATGAGAGGAATCCTGCGCCGCTGCCCGCCCCAGCTGCCACTGCCTTTTGTTTCTCTAGTTTCTCTCAACTGCAGCCACGTCTCGTTTCTGCCCAGGTGACAGACAGCTCCCAAAACCCGACCACCTGGCCTTTATCAATAGGCATAACCATAAAGCCCCCAGGACCTGGGCCAGATGCAAAGGAAAATTCGGCAGCATTCACCAACAAAAGCACTTACACATTAAAAGCTTGTTTCTTGGTGAAGTTCATCATTGTTTACTGACAGCTCAGCCTGAGGAGTAAATCATCTCCTCTAGGAACTGCTGTCAACACTTCCCTCTCCACTGCTAATTGTTACCTTATACTAACGTCACTTAGTCCAGCACCCCGGGAAAGCAGCGTGCAGACCGCAGCGTAGCAGCCCTGCATCCAGCACCTGGCAAAGAGCAGCCTGCTCCCTCAGCCCCCCAGGAACACACACACCTCGCCACGGGCAAATGCCAAAGGCATTTATGCTCTGGCCAAGGAAAAACATCCTTAACAGCTAGTCCATGGGAATGGTTAAGTCTCCAATATGAAACAGATTCAGAGATACTCAAGTGTCTCATTTGAATTTGGCCACTTTTGTTTTCTACTTTTTTAACCCAAATATTGTCTTCCTGCATGATAAAATTTACATGATAAAATAAATTTAAATGCTACT
>NW_010587530.1:217484-246726 GCF_000705375.1 Tinamus guttatus | reverse complement strand
TTTTTTTTTCTTTAAAATATAAAAAAGATTTTTTAAAATGCATTAATATTATAGCTAAGTCTTTGGAAAGAAGCTATACTTGCCTTACTCACTTTCAGAAGAGATAAAGATTTCTATGGAGCCATGGGTGATACACAGGAAAAAAAGTGAAGAGGAAGTATGTCTAGAAGCACTTCTCCTCTCTAGGGCACTGACCTTGCCAAATCCCCAAATCTCCCTCTAATCCTCCATTTTGTGCTCTTTACCATCAGTTGGAAAGCTGTCATACCACAAAGACCAAACATACAGAAATCATTATCTCCCTCAGAAAATCATGATACTATTTTTGAAAAAGGAATATAGTTGGGATAAATGTCCCCTGGTTCCTAAGCTCTACAATACAGTGGGACAATACATTTTCCATATGTTTCTCTATAATCACAACAGCAAAATGCTTCCTTTAAAAATTATTCTCACATAGTGACGTGATTCCTAGGGCTAGAATCCTACGAAAAATAGGATTCAACAGAGGGAAAGTGGCAGGACTTGTGCACTTGCACCAGACAAGAGAAGTGTTGGGTTACATCTGGGAGCTTCTGTGGACAGCAAATTACTGGAAGATAAATAATCCCAGTGATTATTCATCAAGGACAATCATAAGGAATAGCAAATATAACCTGAGTGATTAAAAAAAAAAAAAAAAAAAAAAAAGGCAAGACTGGGAAGGACTCTTCAGGGCGTTGTAAGTTGTATAAAGTGCCAATACCTTTCTGAGCTGAAAACCCCAGCAAAACCCAAACTCTGTACCACACAAGGAAGAAATAGTTTGTTTCCTTGGCTTGTATATGTTTAAATTACAAAAAATTCCATGCAAAGGTGATAGAAAGATGGGTTGAAAATGAACTATGATATGATTCAATGGTTAACTTATTTCCTAAATGAATGAGAAAGGAAACAGGTTGCTGCAAGCTTCTACTCTCACTTCCTTATGCGAGAAGACATAGACACTGTCCCAGAAAGAACGGGGCCACTGTGCACGCTCTTCTCAGGCAGTCATGGGTAACTGGGTGGAGAATGAAGGACTGTCCATCTTTGTCGTTGTAAGTACAATTTTTATTGTGATTTGTGTCTAGCAAACAATCCGACAGAAAGCTGCCATAGGTAGATCTCATTGTGTCTGTGGATGATGCAGCTGCCTTTTCTGAAGCCAGGGCAGCAAGTGCAGTTGCGTTATACCTGAAGGGTTTGTTTTTTAAGGAGCTCTAGCTGGAATCCAGGTTGCTGCGGGCTGCATTGTCAGATGAGAAATGATTGCATATGAACTCGCATTTGCTTTGCTATAAATATTTAAGTATCCAGAGTTTCTGATGCAATAGCGATTTAAGGAAAACAAATAACATTACATTTCACTGTTAAGTATGTGTATTTTGAAAGAGAGAAAAAAAACAATAAAAGCAAGCACTTTTATAAACAAAAATGGATGTTACTGAAAGCACAGTGGATATTTCTTGGTAGTAGAAAATTTGTCGGTATAGTCAGATTCCAGAATTAAGAGCAGTGATTCATGAATTTCCTATTAAGACAACTTGTATTTGAGCTAAACTTGCATTCAGCTGCTCTGAAAGTGGATTCAGTTAATTCCAGGCAACATCCAAATGTACTGAAAATCATCCTTACATTTAGAAGAGCTAAACTGTAAGGCAGGTCTCCTTGTTTGAGGAAAGAATTTTGTATTTCAGTGTTCCTTTTTTTCTTCTTTTCTTTTCTTTTAATCTCTTCCCAGGGCATTAGAGTGGCCTGGGAAGAAATTAAGGATATAAGAGCCATAGGTATTCAATATTCTGTAATAGCAAAATGTAGTACCAATTACGAGATTGTTGCCAAGTATGGTTAATTACATATACACTGAGAAGAATAAAAAGAAGACATAGAACTATATTTTTGGAGACTGAAATATGAACATGTTTATTCAGAAAAGTATTTGCCTTGCTACAAATGATCAGTACTTATAAATTACATTGCCGAAGCATAGATCTAGTTTAGAAACACAGCACTGACACTTCCGTGCTTTGAAAGAGCTGTATTTGCTGTACCCAGTGACTTGAGGAAGTTGAAACTGTCAAGAGGTGAGTTCTGTCATAGTTTTCCCATCAGGACTGCAATATTAACTGAATTAAGTAAGAGGCCATTATTTTGTTCAAAGGAGGAATTTGTGTTCAGAGTCTCAGAGCTATACAAGGTCAGCTCATATACAGGGAAGGAAAATAAAGAAGTCGCTGGTTAAAAAAAAAAAGAGAAAAAAACAGCTAAAACAGTTAATTGGAGGCCTTTACAAAGTGTCCTGCTTTGTTCATTACCATTTTGTTGTACACCAAACAACTACAAGGCAGCCCAGTGCTTGATAGAAACAGGACAGCCACATTTTTATTACTTTTCTCAACGAAATGGATGCAGTCTTCTTTTTTGTTTTGTTTTGCCTGACATGTCAACCTTATCCCCAATGTATGTTGCCTCCACTGGCCCTAACCAAAGAGCATGGATGGCTGCTAACTCCTGCAGCTCGGCCCAGGTTGTCACAGGGTGTCACAGTGTTTGTTGCTCAAGGGGGTCCACATTCCTTATGAGCCAACACCAAGGAACGTGAGGCTCCGTCACAGATCATGCCAAGCATCTTAGTCTTCTGGACATGCTGTCTAGTTCCTGTGCATGGGAGTAGCACACTCCTGCTTTAAATATGCATCCTCAGTATTTTACCCTGAGCTGAGCTTAATTTTGTAATGAGGGTTTGGGGATTTCTCATATACTGGCTTATGCTGTTGGAAAATACTTCAATTCCCTGCCTTTGCACCTTACAGGTGAGGCATTTTCAAGATCTAAAATAAACCCCAGTGCTGGCTGAGCTAAGGAGCTCAGCAAGACTAGTGCTTATAACTATGGGCTAGGTGGGGCAAGAGACTGTAGTATCACAGTTTCATCCCGAATTTATGACCAGGCTACAGGCCTATTGGTCTCAGTCTTTGTCTCCTCCATCTTCATGTACTACCTAGTAAATCTACTTAGAACAGAGAAGCAGTGATACAGTTTGGTTTCAGTGGGGATGTGAAGTCAGCCAGCTGTCTCCAGAAGAGTGCGTGGCCAGATTCATCACGGTCTCCTGGGATGGACGTCATGTAGGATGTGCAAGTATGAGAGAATACTGAATCTCAGTTTTGGGTAGCCTAAACTCCACCTAAGTGCCTATGTTGAACATTTCCTGCTGGCTGACTTCAGGCCTTCAGAGGCTCCTACTTAACTGAAAATATTAGGCTTAGGACATAGGTGTAATTTTGGACATCTATATTTAGACCTCAAGCTTTGTCCTTTGGCACAGCTCCAAAACTTGCCTTTGGCAGCTCCTCTTACAAAGATGAGTACGACTGAGGAACTTCCATTAAGAAGAGGCCCTACCCTAAAGGATGTTTAGAGATTCAGCTACACTTACAGACTTAGACAGACTCTTAATTTATAAAAATCACAAGCCTAAACTCTGAGCTATACAAAGTTTTCCAGTACCACTTTTTTATTGTGTTTCTTTACCACTCCAGTACTCCTATGTATATACTTCAAAGTCCATTTCCACCAGAAAAATATATGTCATTTCTGCTGATTAGATCCCGAAGTGCACCTATCTGTGCAAATAGGAATGTAATGAGCTAATTGTTCATTTTCTGAACTGTGTAAATTCAGACATATAGACTCTAACAACAAACCGTAAAGTTTGCTGTTCACTTCTCTTTCAGCTCGTGTGGCTGGGGTTAAACGTCTTCCTCTTTTGGTGGTTCTATCTTGCATATGATCTCCCACCAAAATTCTTCTACACCAGAGTCCTCCTTGGCGTAAGTAAAAAATACATATTATCCTTGACATGTACCAAACACACAGCACTTTTCCCCTACTTTGATTTGAATGAAACAGGAACAGGTTGAAGCAGTAGATTCGTGTAAATAGTCATATGTAAACAAAAAACTGAAGGGAACAGAGAACTGAATAGAAGAGCGCTTTTGAACAGAAAGTTTATATGCAACAAAGATAAAGCCCATTTTGAAGATGTCTTCAGGAACCATTATATTCCTGATAATTAAAGAAGTGAACATATATTGTGACTGCTTTTTTTTTTTTCAGAAGATGAATAAAATATTTCTATTAGAATTGCTGTGCAATCATTTCCCTTTGCAATCATTCTCTCATAGTATGAACAGGTTACATTGTTATTAGCCCTGAAAAGCCGGTATCATTCATATAGTCATCGAGTGACAGTAGTCAAGAGATCCTGGACCCCAGCCTACTCAATATAACATAACCGGTTATATTGAGCATCATGTGTCCTGCTGTAAACTTGCTTCCAGAGGTAACAAGGGTTAGGACCAATTGATGGTCACATGAATTTGATTATTTGACTTGTTCACATATTTTAAAAACCTGATCACAGACCCCAAAATCACAGTCAGCCTTGAATTACAGAACACATTTTGTAAAAAGTTTGCCAATCTATGGTTTAATTCAACAAAGCTTGAAACCCTGTTCTTGTATCTGGCTTTGGGTCTATGGATCAATTTTTGTCTTTTATTATCAAAGGCTGCATTTGCCTTTGAAGTCACAAAGATCTGTGCTTGGTTAACTGCAGTCCAGTGTAATCCCAAGTCAGTTACTATGATCTGAAACTTGGAAGGGTCCCAGTCTATGCACGGAGAGCAAACATTATCTTTTCCTTCAATTCAGTGTGCTTGGATTAATAGAGTCACTCTCTGTCAAAATCCGAAACCCTTCAGGATCTAAAGTTCAGCTTAAGAGATCATATTTCTAGAAGATGAGGTAACTAATTTAGACTCCCCTTACTGACAGCAGAGAGGCGTAACAAAGAAGAGCCCCAAGCACTAATCTTCTGGAGTTAAATGAACTCTTATGAACATGCCAAAGCTTCTGTTGTATTGGTGATAGTCATAAGAGAGGCAAACCTAAGTTTCTGAAAAATTCTGGGTCAAGTCCTATTGCCTTTCTGAACATAGAACCACTTCCCTCATGAGCTCTTCTTCCTTTTACCCCAACCCCTCAGCCAACTGAAACCACAGTGTTAAGATTGTCTGTAGCCTTGGACAGGAAACTCTACTAATGTCCTAGACTTCTGTGTTTGGCCAACAATTTTCAGACATTGCAGGGAGTTTTTCGTACGATCATGTTATTCTATGTAATTTAAAAACTGGAAATAGAAACAGGTTTTTATCTGGAGAAATGTGTTCTGTTTGCATGTGAGCCCTTGACTTGGCCAGAGCATGTCTACCCTTAAATGTGAGCCTGTTTAATTACCTTAAGTTCTCACAAAACTTTCTCAAAAAGTTGTGGTATGATGCATAAAGGAAATTTGTTTCTCCTGGATAACAGTCCCCGTGAGAGATCTCAGTCTCCTGGATAATACTTAAGTAATTATTTTAAGAATGGCTTCTCTCATTGCAGCGTGCTTTAGCTCTAGCAAGAGCTCCTGCAGCTTGTCTGAATTTCAACTGCATGCTGATTCTGCTGCCAGTGTGTCGAAACTTGCTGTCCTTTCTCAGAGGATCAAGTGCGGTAAGATGAAGAAAGAATTTCAAAATCTATGAAAGCAGAAGACCCAAGCAGCCTTGCAAATGTGCCAAGCGACATCGTCCAAGTTCCCCAGATATACTATGCTTTGGGGGTGTCTTTTTCTAGACAAGACCAGAGTTTGGCTATGATCAAGAGTAGGGTCTATATGCTAATGGTACATCTAGTACTGTGGTGAGATACTGAGCCTTGAATCAGCCTTATTTTCCAATCTTCCTTTTTTCACTGTCTCCTATGCAACATGATGTGTTGTATATGTGTTGCATGTGCGGGCTGGAAGATCTGAGAGTTGCCTGTTATTCAGGAGCCTATGCAACATGATGTGTTGTATATGTATTGCATGTGGGGGCTGGAAGATCTGAACAAAAGAGTTGCCTGTTATTCAGGAGTCCTCCATACAGAAGAAGTGTGGGTATGTAAAAAGAAAAAGAATAGTAAGCACAGCTGTAGGGTCTAACTGGCACTTGCACCGCCCTGGGAAAGATTAACTAGTGTTTGTCAAAATTCAGACTGGCTCCACAGGATGCAGATGTCAATAACTAATGTATAGTCTGTAGGGTCTAGTGTAATTTGACCAATGTATTTGGAAAGCAATGAGCTTGTGGGTATACACGACCTTCACGAGGTCTGAAAGAGATCCACAGTCATTGAGCTGAAGGCCAATTGGGAAGAGAGTGTCTAAGGTCAAAGCAATGATACTATTTCAAAGGAGCTGGAGGAAATTTCAGAGAAGTTACTGCAAGGCTAAAAGCTCACTCCAAGAGCAGGGAACAGTGTCCCAGCAAGGACTTCATGCTACTTGTCCTGAATTGCTCATCTCCTAAAATCGATAGTTCAATGTTTCTAACCAGGGTCCTCTGAAGCTGCCCCTGCTCTGTTGGCACCCGAGCTACAGAGCGAATCCTCCTCCCCATGGTGCTGCTACAAGCGCCCGGGCTCACGGCAGGCTGCACGTGGGAGCCATGCAGGCAGCGGCAGCCCCGTTTCTGCGGGATCCCCGGGCTCCCTCACCCTCTGGCTGATGATGTGGGAGTGGATGGGGAAGTGGAGGCCTCTGAGGACGAGCAGGAAGGGAGGGAGGGGCATAAAACAGCATGACAAGACAGTTGTGATTAGTTTAACTTCAGTTGCTTTTTGTAATACAGGGATACTTCAGGAAGGAGGGAATTTTGCATCTTAAGCAAAACATGCACATTCCTGTGTTCCAGGATGGTGGGCAGGGGACCGGCTGCTTTTGCCTCTTCTGCTGTTGTCTCTAGTTAGCTGTGCTTGGGAGGAAAAAAACTATGAGGATTTCTAAAAGATCAAGAGTTTTATAGGTCACGTAACTTATTTAAGGGCTGGTGACCTTTCCAGCGCTGTCACTGCCACCCCTGGGGTTAGGGAGATGGGAGAATGGTTCAAACCTGTTGTTCGACAACAGTGTGGTGGAAATCCCTGCCCTTTACATCTTGCTGGTCAGCAATCTGCAGACTGATTTATCATTAATTGAAATAACAGCTGTACTGTTTTGCTGTATTCAGTGCTGCTGCTAAGTGAGCCTCACTACTCATTCTAGCTACAGCATTTTGCCATTGCTTTGCCGGAAGCTCCTTCAAGGGAAAGCTCAAGCATCCCTACATACTGTTGCCAAGGCAGTCAGGCAGGAGAGACACTTCTTTGCCATGCTGCACTTTATTCTACAGGCTTTTCAAGTACCTAAAGGTACGAGATAGAGAGAAGACCAAATCTCTCCTGGCTGTTATACTCTCCTGAGCTCACTGGGATAGCATCAGAGTTTGCTATTTGATCAGTGTCACTGCTGGAAAGTAACCAAAGGGAACAGTTTCCTCATATATTTATTGATACAGTTAATATTCATGAGCTATTTAGTAAAGGACTGTTATGGAGGAGCAAGGTCGCTGCTGCTGTACCTCCACTACATGGAGAGAGAATCAGAAATGAAATTGTTTTGGAGGTTTTTGTCATCTCTTTTTCTAATTTGTGGCTGGATGGTTGGGATGATCCTCCCTGCCCTCTGAGCTGTGATCATTATTTACCTTTCACTGCCATCTACGAAGTCCTTGTCTGGACAATTGGGAGACACTTTGTTTCTCTTAATTTGCTGTGAGAAACATCTAAGTGGAAGTGGGTTTTATGTGTAAATTCTGTATTAGTTTGCATAATGTGTTATTTCCTTCGCCAGTCACGAAAAGCAGTACAGGATAGGATACAACAGAGAACAACTACAGTTTTTATTCTATAGAGACCACAACACCAGTCTTAGAGGAATTTAAGCAACAGGAAAACTGCCATTGACTCTAGTAGAATTTTGATGGAGCCTCTCAGGCACCTACATAATTGTTAATGAAAATATAATTTCATTTTTTCTCAAGAGCCAAGGTCTTCCACTTGTATTAGCAGAGATTTTTTCATTCTGTTTCTCTTTGGATAAGTAGTAAGAAGTCCTGTAACAAGTCCTAAGTGAATTTCAGACAAGTACACCCAGGTTTTGTGGGGAGGAATCACTTCATAGGACTGTAAGAGACTCCCATGTTTGGGGTGGAGGCTCTGAGACAGTCATACCCAAGCAGTGCTGTTTATTTCTACAATGTAAACCACAACAGCATCCTAATAGCCTGCGCTAGCAGGCTATTCAACACTACCAAAAATAAGAAAAATCATTAACAATCACTTTACCATGGCAGAAGGTGATCCCTCCCTTAGTTCATTATATGTAATTTAAATTTAACATGGATAAGATACCTACTTTTGCCATACTGTATCTGAAGTTTTCCCTCATGATCAAGTAATTGGTTTCAATGATGTGACATGTTAAAACATAATCTGGTATTCCTGTGTTCTGAAGAGTGACATATTTCTGTGCTGTCCATTGCTGTGTTCAGGGCTGACATTTTTTCCTTACATTTAAGTAACTATGCACAGGCATCACAAATAATCTGCAGCTACTTTTTTTCTTCACATCCAAAGTGCTGCTCAACCCGTGTCAGACGGCAGCTGGACAGGAACCTCACCTTTCACAAAATGGTGGCATGGATGATCGCCCTTCACACTGGTTGGTACCCAAATGTTTCTTCGTTTATTGCTTTGCAGAGAGCAAATGATAAATGAGGAAGGACACCCTTCTGCTGCTCTGTTAACACCATGCAAGTTAGTGTTCAATAAAGGGTATTATTAGTAATGCTCTGAGAACCAGACACTCAGCCTGTAACTCTTGTTTAGAGTTTTTTCCTAGCTGGCATGTCTGGAACAAATAATAGCAACAATGAAATAAAAGTACAAAAAGTGCGGACAAGGCATCTAAATTTTTTTGCATTTTAATCTCTTGTTACGTTAGCTGGAGAGTTTCTATTATTTTTTTCAACAGCTTTATCACCTCTCTGGTCAAGTACCTTACAAGTCATATATCCTAGAACAGTGAGTGAGTTGCTTGAGCTGAGTGGGTTCCCCTCCTGAGCTGTGACTGCAGTGTGGCCGCTGCTACATTGGTGGGAAGAGCACGATAGGCCACAGGGGAGCTCCGCAGCGGAGCTGAGTTGTTCGGCAGGGAAGATCAGTCCCCTTCAGGCCTTGCTATGAAGGTTAATAAGGACATGGTGATACAAAAGGGGAAAAATTTTGAGAAGTGTTGTGTGTCTGCCCCTCCTAATAATATGCAGTGGAACTAATAGCGTGAAACACCTCTCAGTTAAACTATATTTATGGACAAAACGAGCTCAGCAGAAACATTACTAGTGGTTATTTTCAATGCGGCAGAGGAAAGAGGCGCTGGGAATTTTGCCATCAAAGAGATCCAAATTTATTTGTCGACTCATCTGCAGAATTCTGGTTTGATCCAGGCAAACCGCTCAAGCCTCCCTTTCCTTCACTCTCCAACCAAAAACTGGGGTATTGCTCTGCCATTTGAATTGTTTTCTTGAGCAATAATGGGCTGGAAACTTCCTCCCTTCACATCCTGCCACCCAAAAAGATGTAAGCTGCAGATGGGAGCCCTGCGATAGTAAAACATGCCAGTAATCTGAAACTGTGGTTAATAGGGTAGTGCAAGAGAGGGAGCGTGCAAAAGTTTTAAGTAAGTAAGTTGCCTTGGACAAATGTTACAAAATTTAGAATGTCACCTAAAAACCCTGAGTACTTCTCTTGTGCTTAAACCTGATTACTTGTCTGCTGTGGCTGCTAGCAATTCACACCGTCGCACACTTGTTCAACGTGGAGTGGAGTGTGCACGCACGTGTTGAGGAGAGGGGCACCTTGGCAGCTGCGCTTTCTGGCCTCGGGGATAAGCCCAATGAAAGCTACCTGAACTTCGTTAGAAAAACCATTCCGGTAAGCAACACCAGGCTGTGATGAATCACTTCCATCCCCGCTCTACCTGAGCTCAAAGGCTACTCCTGGTGGGCACGATTTGTGTTGGAACCACTTTGCTGGGAAACCCGGTGCAATGTGGTCTTCTGTATTTGTCAGTAATCATTTTATTCTGGATGCCAGCATTGTTTCCAGCTTTTTCACCTTAAGATTTCAAAATAGTTTTAAAACATTTCTTAAAAACATAACATACCCTGTAAAGAAGCCTTCTGACTATGGTAAATGTGATCCACACAGAAATCAGGGCAATGGCTTTGAACTTGGGCTCTCCATTATTAAGATCTGGGTAAAGAAGAAAAACGAAAAAGAAACCTCAGAAATACAGAGCGCCACATTATGGGAGCCACAGGATCATAAAGCCACTGAAGAGAAGAACTTGTGCTTCCCTGCCTAAACATAGGGCCTCAAGCAGCACACGGGCTCACTTTTCTCAAGGCTACACTGCTGAACAGTGGCAGAGTCAGAAACAGTTTTTTGTGTGTAAACAGGCAGAAGTCCCTTTCTATTTCCACTTATTTTGGAGTGAAGTTTCGTCTTTTATTTTACTAAGGGTAAATCTGCAGTGCAACAAACATGAAAGGGTTTCCAACAGCACGATTGGCATGTAAATTCATAGAGGATAACTTAGAGACTTGAAACGAGGTAACAAATTTGGAAGTAAGACAGACTAATGTTTCAGCTGGCTCAGCTTTGGTGCATTGCTTTTCTCAGACAAATGTGTGCAATTATTTCACAGAATCCTGTGGGGGGCCTCTATGTGGCTTTCACGTACTTGGCTGGTCTCACTGGCGTTATCATTACGCTGGCCCTCATACTAATCATCACGTCATCCACCAAAACCATCCGAAGGTCGTACTTTGAAGTGTTTTGGTACACGCACCATCTCTTTGTCATCTTCTTTATTGGTCTTGTCATCCATGGTGCTGGGTGAGTATTTGCACTTACCAGGTAATACGTGATAACTATATCTTGATCTAAAGCCCCCCGTCCACAGAGGTAGAGTGATTTCAGTCACAAAGCAGCAGTTGCGTTTGGTGGTGGTGCTGGGGCAGGACCATAGGGTACAAATGACACATGCATGAGGTTTCGTGAGAATCAGGCACCCTTAAGCTCCCCTTTTCTCGTATTTAATTGAAAAGCTTTTTTTCTCAAGATCCCGGCCTCTGCTTATCCTTGTGTAGGGATTTTAGTTGCTGCAGCTCAGGTGTATGCAAATGTAAGTTTTTGTAACTTCCAAATGCCAAACAGCTTTTTCCAGTGCTGCTTTGTTCCATAGCTTCAATACTTTCAATTAGCTGAAAAGCCTATTGAAACAATTTTAGCACCCCATTAGAAAAATGAACCTCAGTTACTTTTTATAAAACCACAGAACAGATGTATAGAGAAAAAGAAAAAAGGCTAACATATCCAGGCCAGATGTCATAGCTCAAAATTGCATGCAATATTTAAAAGGAAATTCTTGTTGTTATATCTTTAAAAAATACCTGAGGATCCAGAGCATGGGGGTGCTTGAAAAGCAGAATGCTTCAAAAATGCTTTGTAAAAATGACTATTCAAAATCACTTCCTCTTAGTTCAGTGTGCCAGAGAAAAGAGAGAAATGATGTTACAACAGCAAGAGCAAAACCAGAGGGCAGATGAGTATCACTACCAGTATATTTGTCCACTTCAACTTTCAAAGCTGGAAGGAGAATGCTAGAGCAAAACCTGTTGAAGGAAAAAGACACATGGTTCTTGTCTCAAGCGGGAAATATTGGGTGATTGCCTATAAAATGTCCTACGTTGTCAGCAGTTACGCCACAACAGGATCAGAAAGCAAGCACTGCTCTTTACTCAATATTTAGCTGTCAGTGGGTGACATATATTTCATAAATAGCTGTGTGCTATTTATGTGTTTATGCATACATACATGTATACATGTGTATTTACACATACAGAAAACAGAATCAAAGATAGTAGAATAAAGGGGCAGATTTTTATCTGGTACAAACTGTTATAGCACTTTTGTAGCTTTGACTTTTTTTATGCATGAGTCATGTCTCACAGACAAAAAAAAAAAGCTTAAAACCTCCCATCAAGGTAAATGCAAAAAGGAAAGATTACAGAGACACTTTGGGAGTGGAAGTAAAGCTTTCAACAGCAAGTAGCTAGAAGCCTGAACTTCTGACAGCTTAATTATAGTACCGAGAGAAGCTCTATACTTAGTAATAAAGGAGTATCTCCTTCTCTTGCATAGGGTACCCGTTTTGCCAAACCGTGTGGTGCAAGGCAAAAAATACCAGGCTCCCTTCTTCCCCTCAGAGATGGGGTAGGAGTGGCAGAAAACAGGCAGAAGAGAAGACGGGCTCCTACTGTTCCTACAACCCACCACGCAGGATAGCTGAACTGAGCCAGTTATCACTAGTGGGGAAGGAAATTGCAGCTGGTGATGCCCCTGGAAATGGCAACTCGTGATGCTCCTGGGAACAGTCATCCCTTCTCTTTCTTTTTTCAGACAGGATGTTAATCAAACCCTTAATGAGGAAGAGGTTCATTAGTAATATTTAGTAATCTATTTTAGCTTCTAAGATTGTGTACAGACCTTCTAATAATCCTCTGATATATTTGTCATAGTTAGACATATATATGACTCAGATGCCATGTTTGTTTGAAACATGAAGTGAAAGAAATTGAAGTTTAAAGAAACCCATCTTGAAAAAAAAAGATAAGTCATGGAAGAAGGTATCAACAGAATCATATTGGCATAAAACTGATCAAAATCCATCTGTTTCTAGGGTAGGTCAGCAGATCTTAATCTGAATTTCTCTACAGTGACCCCGATCCTACTAATTGCCCTCCTTTAGGAGATTCTTACACTCCCCTGAGGTTGAGAGAACTCCACACAAATAGGAAATAGTGTGCAAGTTCACGACATATTTTTCCTGAAAAACAAACAAACAACAACAACAAAAAACAGAGGGTAGATTAGCAGCTGACATAAAGTGGCTTTTATGAGTCAGGTGGATCTGTGTTCATTCAGACTATGTGAACACCTATTCTACACTGTTAAATGGAGAAAAAGGGCTAAAAGTCATTGGAAAGGGCTTTCCAGAATTTCTATGAAAGACAAGAGAAAAAAAAAATGACCTATACTGCTGACTAAGAAATTGATCTTCTTGCCTATTCCATGTTTGTTTTTGTTTTTACTGAAAGAAGTAAGGATTCCTACTGAAGCCACATGCTTGAAATCATAATGAACTCACTTCTCAGTTCTCAGATACTTGTAGTCAGTATTTTTTCCTACGATCTTTCCTGCTCATTTTTATCCTCTGAATAACAGTTCTGTGGGTGGATCAGAGCAGTAAGGCTGTATCAAAAGGGGCATTACCATTTCAGAAGTACATAACTGTGCGTGATGTATGTAGCTTAACTTTGCAATACGTAATATTATTTCAGATATTCCATTTCCATGTCATTCCCTTAACTTTTTATATCATTTTCAGGCGTATTGTACGGGGACAGACAGCTGAGAGTCTGGATGAGCATAATCCAGACATTTGCTCTAAGAACTTCACTGACTGGGGGAAAAAAGAGGCCTGTCCAATCCCCCAGTTTTCAGGAAATCCTCCTATGGTAAGGACAATTGCACTGAGCATAAATCCAATAAAAATACTTGCAGTTTGTTCTTTTGTTAAATAACATATACACATGCTGTAGAAGAGCAGTGAGGCAATCCTCAATGCTCTTCAGTGGCAACCTAATATACAGCAGTAGATTGCAATACGACGAATTACAAGCAGAAATGGAATAGAGACAGACAAACCACTTCCAGTATCAAAAACTTCTCATAAAAGGAACACAGTTAATAGGCAAAGCAAAAGAGTAAATCCTATCTGAGAACTAGTTACCTAAATATATTCTGTGGCCTGTGGGCATTCCTAGCAACTGCCATAATCCACAAAATAAATAATTTCACATTTTTAGTGGACTAGTGTTCATTAAGAGATAGCAAATGCCTCTGGAAATGTGACACTGACCCTTCACTTGCCAGGGACTAACGAGGCTGGTTGTTCACAGTACAGCCAGACAGATTTGCAGAAACCATATCTTTTCCTGCAGTAATACAGACGTGAATCTAAAACACAGTCAGAGCTTCACTCCACGTTTCACTTACATACCTCCATTTTTAGGCAGATGATACAAAATTACTCATAGGAGAACACATTTCTATAAATAATCTACTCTATGTGAGCAATTTTAACTCCTGCTGCAAATCTCAGTAGAAAAAAAATCCCCTCTCTGGGCAGAAGTTATTTCCAAAATTTCATATCCTTTTTGGATTCCCTATGCTGGTTGACAAAGAACCTAAATATCTTAAATGTAATGTCCATTAATTTCCAGTCCAATTCAATGTAAACTGTCATCCTCCTCATTTCACTTCTCATTTTATTCTGTTGCAGACATGGAAATGGGTTGTAGGTCCTATGTTTTTATACCTGTGTGAGAGGCTGGTGCGCTTCTGGAGATCACAGCAGAAGGTTGTTATCACAAAGGTATGTGTTGATGCTATGCTTAACAGTGGCCAAAATATTACTGATTTTTCCACATAGAATGTGGTGCTGCAAAGCCACAGTGACTCTGACAAACTGTGAAAAGTTATCAGGGAAGAACCTCAAGAAGTGTGCTGCTACCATGCGAAAAAAGAACAAAAAACCCACTGCTTCCTAAAATATAGATATAGTTGTCTCTAAACCCCAAATTAAATGCTATGTGGTTCCCAAATTAAAACAGTACCAGAGGACAAAGTTAGCTACGACACAGGACTGAGTCTCAGGAGTGAGAGAGGGATTTTATTGGTGACCTAGGGAAACAATACACAAAGTAGAAATTCCATGGCCTTAAAGAAATGCCATGTGCTTAAAAGCAACTTAAGAAGCAATTTTTTTTTTTTCAAAAGCTGCCTGGACTTTCAGGAATCTTGAATTTTCAGCAGAACAAATGACTTCGGAACAGGAGACTTAGACAAGTGCCTATTTTGCGTAGCCAAAACCAATCTCAAGCTTAGACAGTATGTTCCCATAGTATTTTACAGAGATATTCAAGGTGGTTCTGAATGTATACCCAAATTAGCAATTGCTGAATGCTGAAATGCATAAAACCTATCCTGGCCTTTCCTATTCAATTTCCTCACGTGGCACTATGCTTCCTCTCATGGGCATACCCTGTCAAAGCTGGTTTGGGGCATGACAGCAGGTATCTCTGCTGTTCCCTGGCATGGTGCTGACATATTGGAAGGCTCCTATATATTAGCATGAGCAATCGCACCAAAATATCTCTGTGTGATTTCTATGCCATTTGTCTGCCATGTCTTCTTAGTTTCCTTTTGGCAGGAAACTTCTTTCACAATGCTAAGCATTCATACTCATATCTAAATAAGATAGGCAGACTCAATCCTCCCTCTTCCGAAAACTGAAAATAATCTTGCCAGACAACTAGAACTAAAATATTGTAGTGATAGAAATACTATCCCTGCTTCTAGAATATTGCTTCTATTTATTCTTAACTAAATTAGGCACAACGCAAACACCTACAATACACTGCTCAGAACAATACAGTGAGAAAACTTCAGTTTCTAGTGGTACTATACATCCAATTCCCTATCTGTATGCTAGCCTTATACTTCTGCCACCATATACACATCCACTGCATTAGCAGTGTGTACTGTGCCACTGTGTCGGGTGCATCTGGAATTAATCATGTGCACAGACAGACCTGAGGATGTGTTAGATGTGTTAGACCTGCCCCTTTGGGGAAACTGCAAGTACAGTGTGAAAAAACGTTCACCAAAAACTCCGCATCTCCTGCAGACTCTTATCTGGCGCTCAGATACTATTTCTCACTCTGTATCAGCTCTGCCGGAAGTGAAGTTTCACCTGCTTTTCTTGCTCCTATAGGAGAGGATGATAATGTTATGAAGGATGTAAATATATTTAAAACAGTCGTGAAACCAGCCGTTCTCTTTTTTTCCCCTCATTCTTCTCATTGCAGGTGGTCATTCATCCCTTCAAGACAATCGAGCTCCAGATGATGAAGAAGGGCTTCAAGATGGAGGTCGGGCAATACATTTTTGTCAAATGTCCTGCCGTGTCTAGACTGGAATGGCATCCGTTCACGCTGACCTCTGCTCCAGAGGAGGATTACTTCAGCATCCACGTCCGCATCGTAGGGGACTGGACAGAGGCCCTGTTTAACGCCTGCGGATGCGATAAGCAAGAATTCCAGGAAGCATGGAAGTTGCCCAAGTAGGTACAAAGAACCTCCATGGTAAAACCCACCCAGCATCTATGACACTAAAAATTTTGCTCAACCAAACAGGTCAAACCTGTGACACAGTCCTTAACTCCTTCCATTGAGAAAGCTGGTGACCATCTATTTCTTCAAGTCACTTGAGTGATTTTTTTTTCTGGATTTTTTCAGTGAGTTTATGTAAAGAAAATTGGGGAATTTTCTGTTCAATTCCAGATCTACACTTCATTGTTATCTCCACATCTGACCTTTTATCTAAATCAAAAGAGATTTAATCTCTTGTATCTCCCACTGTTTGAGAAGAACTCAGTGCTGCACAAAGCCAGAGAAGCAAAGACTTGATCATATGGGGTTGTGGAGGGAGAAAAGTTCCTCTATGACCAGCTTGCAAAAGTCTGAGCGGGTCCTAGACTGCTTCTCTTATCAACATCACCATCTTCTTTTCCCAACCATTACTTAGCTCAAACGTGCATTGTAATGGACAAATAACTCACGATTTTGTTGCTATTTAAAACAGCACCAATAAATATTCACTATTGATCTATTACTTCTGCTTTCAATTTCAGGATAGCTGTGGACGGCCCCTTTGGAACAGCTAGTGAGGATGTATTCAGCTATGAAACCGTTATGCTTGTTGGAGCTGGAATAGGGGTCACCCCATTTGCATCTGTCCTCAAGTCTGTCTGGTACAAGTACTGCCACGATGCAACCAACCTGAAACTCAAAAAGGTACCCGTGCCCTGTGACACAGGCCTTTCCGGGCACCCAAGCAGTATTTAGGGGACTCTAGCCCAGATCAAAACAGGCCAGCAAAGGCAATCTGGCTCCACAAGTGTGTGAGGCCTGAGGAAAAAAAAAAAGAAAAAAAAAAAAAAGTCCAGTTATCTCAAAGACTGGTAAGCAAAAAAGCAGAAGGGTCAAAAGGGGGGGAGAAAAAGAGAAAAAGAAAGAAAAAATAAATAGCCCGGGGGCCAAATACTGGCTGTGCCTCTGGGGATTTCCACGGGCAGTGGAGACACAGTTCAAGCTCTGGAGGAAGCACAAAGTCCTATTGTACTTTCCAGAGATTAACTGCATCCAGACAAATACTACATTCCTTCCCTATACACATACAGAGCAATTTTGAGCCAATATAACCCCAAAATGGGAGCCACTGCTGCCATGCTCCTCTCGCCTCCTGCTCCTGGAAGCTCCCTATGCACAAGTTAGTCTCTTCAGTTACAGTCATACTCACATTGCTGTTACAAGAAGAGAACTGGTTTTGTCACCTCTTTTGATTTAACATTCCTGCCAGCAGACAGGGAGGTAGAATCTACCCGTAAGTCATTATTTTATGTCCTAGCAAACTGTTTTACAAGGATATAAATGCACAAACATTGCAAACTGCTAAACTCACTGATCGAAGAGGAATAGAAAGTTGTTTCCCTGTTTTTTTGCAGCCATATATTTTGCTTCACAACTTTCCAAGCACCTGAACTTTTGAATAGCTTCAGTGCGAGCTTGTCTCCCTGACAGCTGAAGTTGTTGGTGCATTTTTTTTCTACGGAAACTCTACAATCCTCACTTTGTTAGCAAACACAAAAACAGAACCTGTAAGCACCAGTGTACCCTAAGCCTCTCTCTCTTGTCTCCTCCAGATCTACTTTTACTGGCTTTGCAGGGACACTCATGCCTTTGAATGGTTTGCTGACCTCTTGCAATCTCTGGAGACTCAAATGCAGGAGAGAAATAATGCAGAATTTCTCAGCTACAACATCTACTTGACAGGCTGGGATGAAACTCAGGTAACAACACTGTGGAAAATGGCACAGTGTTCATGTCAGCAAGCTTGCTGTGTTTTGATATTTGGATGGTCATTTTCCTGGGATTCACCTTGCTCGCTCTGAGGTTTTAAATGTAGGTTGGCTTTGGCAGACAAAAAGTCTTCTGCAAACGTTGGTAATTTCCACGCTGTTACAGTTGTGCTGGTTGCTAAAAGAAGGCAGTCAAAACAACAGTCCCGTGAATGGGGTGGCAATGCAGACATTTTTTTTTTACTCTCTGCACTGTGCTCTGCCCCTCACATCGCAGAGTACCTCCTTTAGAAGATGTAGCTCATGTTGCCATGCAAAGCTTTGGGTTTGCCAACAAAGCTCAGCCTAAATTACTGTGGAAATGCTCCAGTCACTAGAAGCAGTGAAACTCTAGGAGTGCTCTGTAGTCTCCCTCTTATTCATATGGATCAGTCCTTCTACAAATAAAACTGGCAGGAGGTCAAGGGTTGTATTATTGTAACTGACAGGGGAGTATTGTGCTAGTCTACAGCTTTATTTTACACCTCTTGAACTAAAACAATTTGTGTGTAAAATAAATGTAATTGCTGTGTTTATTACTTCATAGCTTTAATTTTTGAGATAGGCCAATTTGCGAGAATGAGGAAGACGGAGATTCCTTGTCAAGTTACCTATGTTAGTTTTCCTTTCTATCCATAATAAATTCCTCAGGAACATTTTTAGTTTGCTGACAATGCAATGCATATTGACATATATATATTTTTCTAACCAGAGATAGTTTGTCATATCTAAACCTGTCTTTACAAGACCCTTTTGGTTTCCCTTCCCACAGGCCACTCATTTTGCAGTGCATCATGAAGAAGAGAAAGATGTGATTACAGGCCTTAAACAGAAAACACTGTATGGAAGACCTAATTGGGAAAATGAGTTCAAAACCATTGCAGGGAAACATCCAGGGTAAACCTATACCTCTTGATAGTGCCTATGGCCTTCGTGTGCCTAAAAGCTATAATAGCACCAACTTGTTCCTTAGACTCGTAACATTTGGGAAGCACCTTTTTTTTTTTAACAATCTGACAATTTCTAGTTATTTTCTACATCATTTCAGCCATGGACATGAACTGTAGTCTTGAAAAAGTTGTTTTAATTTGCTAGTAGTGTTTGATCTCTAGAAGTATTTTAGAGAAAAAAAAAAAGTATTTCCTGCTCAAGTAGATAGGAATGTCAGTGACCTCTAAAAATAATATCTGCTACATCTAAAGACAAAATATGAACATGGATGACCTTTGGCTGTGCATCCAAAATTAGCAGGAAGAAAATGGAGCTTCCTTTCAAGAATTTGTACCATAAGCTCTATTTCATTGTTTCCATTGAGGTCAGTAAAAATTTCTGATTTCTGCTAAACTGAGACTTAGCCCATCACTTATTTTAAGAGACTTAGCCCATCACTTATTTTAAGAGAAGCAGTAAACATCTTGCAAATTTTGAAAGCTCATAGCTTTCAGAGGGGACATGCAGTTCTACTTCAGTTTCTGTAACTGGGAAGAAAAATTTGAAGACTGATTTACATGAGCAACACTGAGCTGCTCCATGTTTAGTCCTTGACCATATTTTCATTTTCTTAACAGCTCCAGAATAGGCGTTTTCCTCTGTGGACCTGAGGGCCTAGCTGACACACTCAACAAGCAGAGCATCAGCAACTCAGAAGCTGACCCACGAGGAGTACACTTCATTTTTAACAAGGAAAATTTCTAACTCATAAATATATGGGAGTCATCCAACAGTCATTCAAAAATCCAAAGACTATATATATATATTTTCCCATTTGAAGTCTGGGAAAGACAGCCCAACTTCCAATCTCAGCTACACTAATGCAAATCCCTTTCCTTCTTTGGAATTATCTTGGCTCTGCAATGGAGTAACACAGAGTCAAGTTTTGCCTTAGGATTGCTTGCACTGCCTTCCACATACTGGCATTTTAGCAGAAATTTGTTCTTTGTGTGTATGAGGGCATTTCCCCTCAATTAACTGTCTTTATTCTCTTCTCGTAGTGCCTGCAGCGGGGTCTAGGCCAGCATATGCATCTGAGAGTCAGTTCACACTGATAAAGCTTACTGATGTTAAACAATAAAGCATTCTAGCAAAATGCCCCTATTTAAGAGCTAGTTCAACATTGCTATAGGGAGTCATTGGAAAGAGAGGGGGATTTAGACAAGGGTGAATGGGAAAGAGCATTACTTTTGTCAGAAGAGCTATTTTGCAACAGCATTTTTCAAGCTTCTGAACATAAGCCTAAATGTCTTGTGCCAGAGATAGAGGGGACAGCTGAGAAGCAGCTCTAGGGAAGCCCAGAGCTGAAAAGGAACCATCTGGATGCCTGAGCCCCCCAGCTTGGGGCTGGGAGGGTGGGGGACACCACAAGGCTGGTGTCAAACCCAACCTTGCGCTCAGTAAGCGCCAGCGCGCGGCTACTCCCAACGCTCCTCTTCCTCTCTCATGTCTTCACGTTTACAGTGTAGGGATCCAACCAAGAGAAAGAAGAAAGTTGTTTCTAGGACCTCCACTTCAGAGTTTCAAGGCTGAAAAAGCTCGTTGCTAAATAGGTCCCCTCTGAAGGATTCCTAAATCTGGACGGTGGTTTTGGCCCTCTTCAGCTGTTCCTCACTGACAGCCGCGAGACAGGTTTGAGAAAGCAAAGATCGTGTGGGCAGTAACTGGAACAGCTACGAGTAAAGTTGCTGATTTGCACAAGGCACCCATGCACAGCACAGTACTTCTGTACATTACAGGTAGCAGGTTCATAAAAGAAAAAAAAAAAGGAACCAATACCAGCAACAGGGAAAAATAAATCATTAAACCAGCAAAACCAGCAGTAAAGGGAAATAAAAATAGTTGCAAAAGGCCTTGAAAGAGTCACATTTTAATATTCTGAATATTCTGTGAGTTTCCACAGTGCCTTGTTGTCTCCTATTCAGCCTAGCTGCCCCAGTTGCTTGTCTACCACCTTCCAAACTCTGCATACAAACCTGCACACAGCTCCTACACAGCACTAGATCTTGCTGATAGACTCTCCCACAGAAGAAAGCGTTGGCTTATGCAGTTCCAGACACGTTTGTGCAACCACCTGGTTACCAGCATTTTACACCACAGTTCACCGGACAGGACACGTTTTCTGTTTATACCATTTTTAAATAACAACTGCCCTCTGCTTTTGCAGAGAGACTATTTACCATTTTGTATTTATTGCTACCAGTTCCTGTGAACTGTTAGTTATTAGCTTTCAATTGTGTCAGCATCTAATGGGGAGGAAGTCACAGTTGGTAAGTGCTCGTGAAGATCAACATTTGATGGGGAGATTTTGAAATTATTTCCCTC
Organism: Tinamus guttatus; assembly: GCF_000705375.1. The sequence continues at coordinate 225,335 of NW_010587530.1, read as the reverse complement.
AAAAGAGCCATAGTTTAATCTATACAGTTGTTTGACACATACCTATTAGATCAGAATAGAGCATAGGCAGAACTGAATACACTTCTTTGTCGGAATAAAAATTTTGTTATTGAAACATAATAGGGGTCTGTTCCTGTGCAGAGGGCCTTGATTTTAATGGAAATACGAGCAGACTTTTACACTGTTAGCAAGCAGGCAAAGGGGAAGTGCAAGTGTTTAATGGAGAGAGCATGTTTACCATTCAAAGAATCTTTAATTATTATTATAAACCCACTAATTTTCTAAACATTGTCATGTTTTTCTTAAAAATGCAGGGCTCTTTTCTGTCCGAGTCAGTTTTAATGACATTTCCTGTTGTACCGTACACTTGTGCCACAGGTTATTTGTCACTTTCAACCCAGAGAAAGGCATCCCATGCTGATTACTGAAGCACTCTCTTCTTATAACTTTTAAAAGAATAAATAGATGAAAATTCGCAGTTTCTTGAGTCCTTATCAGTCATGGTCTGAATATGATTTTCTTTTTTAATCCAAGGTATACGAGAGAAATGGATAGCACTGAAACACAAACATAAGAAAAAATAAGAACTAGGTTCCGTCCTCCCTACTTTTAGCAAAGCACGGAGGGCATCAGTGGTACTGCTTTAAGCCAATGCTGCTCTCTCTCAGAACGGTAAAGGAGTAAAGCCCATCTTCTAAAGCCTTGGCACTGAGTGGTTAGACCTTTGATACAGCCTGGGCCCCTGACAGAAAGTAAGTTCCTTCTCCTGCATGTTTGTTTGGTTTGGTTTTGTCATGGGGTTGGGGTGGGCAGTAGCTTTCACAATAAACACAGATTCTTTTGCTTTCAAATTGCTGACTCCAAAATTCTTCTGCAGGGCCCGTCCTGGAAACAGAGCTTCTTCTCGCCTTCACTTGGGAACCTGTGTGTGGTTTTTAGAAGTTAAGGCAAGCTTAGCAATTCAGAAAGCTGTCCAGCACCACAGGCTTGGTGCAGCAGCACTGGTGAGATTTTTGGAAAGGCAGGGATGTGTCAAGGTTGCTCCTGCAGAGGGCTGGGGGAAGCAGAGCAAGGCAGAGGGCCATGGAAGAGCACGGTACAAGGCAGGACTTGAGGCAGCCCCATGTTTCAGTGACCCCGTTGGTAGGATTGATGCTGCCCCGCACTTGTTCTGTCACAAACCTCTGATACTGCACACATGTGCTGCAGCCTTTGCGAGCTCCCCACGGTCATGCCCACTTCCAGAGGGGCCTGAAGACTGCAAGTGGTTCTCCCATTAAGGCAATCCTTCTACCATAGCTTTCTGTCCTAGTTCTGCTTCAGCAATATAGAGATGACTCTAAAGGATGCGGGAGCCTCTTGGTAGTGCTGACAACACCAGTACAATTATGGGGTCAGTCTGTGTGTGACCGGTGCTGCAGAACTCCCCGAGTAGAGCAAGTCTTGAAGTCTTCAGGTCCATCCTTCCACCAGTTCTACAAATTTGCTAATTACATGGGAATGCTCTGCTGGCTGTAAGAAAAGCCATTTGGTCCTGGTTTAGTAAAATAAATATTTCCGCAAATGGATGCAACCGGGATCTCAATGCAAAGTGAAAAAAAGGAAACTGGCCTTACTATTGGCTTAAGCTCAGCTTGTTTTTCCCTTCCCTTCTTATGTAATATTCTGTCTTCCCATATCTTGCCATCTGAATCAGGAAGTTCTTATTCATGAATTCCAGGCCACCATAGTTACTCTTACAGTTAAAGACTTCAATGCTGCGCGGTGCTGGGCAACTCCAGCTCCCATTGATCCTGCTTGGATCTTGGAGACTGTGAGAGTTCTTCACTCTATATGATCAAATAGAGATCATACAATTGAGAGAGCCCCGAATATTCACTGGGGCTCATCTAGTCCTCCACTCCTTCCCTGCTCTACCCTTCTCTGTGCAAAGAAAACTCAAGTTTTCATATTTGACTCAATAGCTAGAAAAGTGTGTGCCCACAGTAAAACTGCTACACTGCCTGATCACGATCACACATGTAAGAGGGGAAACCACCCTGTTGCAAAACAGATCTTCCTCTTTTCAGCCTTGTAAGACTTTCTCTGCTGGGTGGGGACTTTCTGCATTTCAATCTTCAAGCAGTGGGTTAAACAAAATTAGAAGAACAACCCAAAAGCTGCCTGTGAAACACAAAGTATTTTTGAACAAACAAGAAATAGTGTTGTGGTCTCACAATGGCACTTCATAGGAGGATCATTCTCTACTCTGGGATATTCTTAGCAAGTTAGTTGAGATGGTTTTTTTTTTCTTCTTTTTTCGCCTTTCAGTGAAAGGTGAAAATTGTGCAGAAATGCGGGGGATGGCCAGAAAACCCATTCCCTCCCCAAACACATGGGCAGAAACAGCCACCCGCCCTGCTGAGCTTGGCAGTAGAGAAGGAGGCAAAGGCTGGGCGAGGCAGAGTGAGCCCAGTCTTCTCCCTGCCAACAGATGCTTTGTAACTCCAGGAACAACTTACAGAGCAAACTGCCCTGAAAATAGCATTTTTTTCCGTCTTAAAAACAAAACAAACAAAAATATAAGTGTAGACTATTGGTGTTAAGACAAGGAACTACGAAAACACCATTGGCCATGAGTTTTAATAGCTTCAGGGCAACTGGAAATTTGCAGAGACATCTTCAGTCAAGTAATCTTTAAAGTAAAGCATAGATGTTTCTTATGCTGATTTTCTCTTTCTATACCCATGTGAGTTATACTTAACATTAAAAAAGTCCACACTACACTCTGGCAGTTTAGGTTTTCTCTTAGAATGCCAGAAATCACCGAGAAAATTCAGGTTGAATTTTCCTCAACTTTAGTTGGTGCAGAAATGGGACAGGGAAGAACTATGACAAGGCAACTGCCATAATTTCCTTGCAGCTAACAGGTCAAAACGTGGTGTTATACCAGGGTGCGCGGACAAAGCAAGAGCCTAGTTTCATGCTACAGGATTGCCCACCCTCTCAGCTGCCTTCAGAGACTTCCTCCCCACATGCTCAATACCCAGGAGCCACAGCAAACATCCTGAAGGATGGGGCACAGCTGGCCAGGTCCCCATGAACATGAGGAGAGCTGCTGATGTAGCATCCCTTTCCCTCTCTCTCCTATTTCCTTGCCATTTGTGATCAGCAATGCTAGGTACCAAGCCAGGTTTCAGGTGGTAAATTCACACAAGCCCTCTGAGACTTGTCACCTACTCAGACAGCAGCAATGACTGTCACACCAGTTGTGAGAAATACTTTCTAGAACCAGCTCCCTTGAGGATACAAAGCCCTGGAGCCCATCAGCAATGATCTTCTGCTCTAGCATTACGGATGGTGCTGTTGTCCATCAGTAATTCATAAAATACCTTCTTGCACTAGGACTGCAAATGGTTAAGGAAACATGTGGATCGTTTTCCATCTCTGTTGTGCGTGGACATCTTACATGCGCACAAGGTAACACACTCAACAGCAAAGAACTGATGCTACAAGAAAACACATACCCATAAAAGCAGTCCGAAAAGGACAGTAAAATGGGTTGCAACAAAATCCCGCTTGAGCAGAATTCTTGCAGAGCATGCATATTACAGAATGCCTGCTACTTTGCATTCACTTTGCAGGAAACCTCTAAAGATAATGGTCTCTGCCACAGTTACTGCTGGTCCCTTCCCTGCTATTTCACCCACCCTGGGGCAGGCAAGAAAGCTGGTGTTGCAACCCTAGCTGAGTAGTTTTGCCTAAAGTCAAAATGGTTGTAGTTGTTAATTAAATTAATGCCCCAATGCCTTTATTTGAACAAATCTGTCAGATGTTGAGCTGGTACTACACTAAAAGCCATATTAATGAATTTAGTGACCTTTTGGGGAAGTTTGTGTGCTATATGCTGTCACATCACTGCCTGGGGCTCCCCACAGCTTTGCAATGCGACAGGAACACTGCCCTAAGCAACTGCTGGGAGTAGCAGCTCTGCTCCAGGATGACCACAGCAATACCAATGTTGGTCTGAGCTTTTCCTTACAAAGCCAGTGTATTGATGTCTTTAGAGGGTTTGCCAGAGTTCCTTGCTGTGAGGCCTGTGAGAAGATGATGTCCCATTTAAAGCCTTCATGCACGGCTCTCCCTGCGGAGCTTATATGCTTTAATTTCTTCTCTGGGAAACTTTAGGATAGCAGGTATGCGGTTATCAGCAATGGACTAGGGACATGAGTAATCAGAAAGGGAGTTAATGAGAGCTCATATATGAATTTTGGTTTGTGAGACTAGGTAGACAGAATAGCATCCCCACACTGTTAGGCTAGAACAAAAAAAAAGTCTGCACTTCTCAGACTTAGTCAGTAGGGGAGAAAAACAGTCAGGTTACTGTTATGAAAACCTAGCAGGTCCAGCTACATTTATCAATCAATAAAGTAACAGCAAATAGTACCCCCCTGCCAAAAAAAAATGATGAAAACTCTCTGAGATGTAACCCGTCACAATGACCACTTCCCCTTCAGAAGTAACAGATGTTTCCTTGCCTCCTTATTTAGCTAATGTCCACGGTTATTTTATTTGTTTCAATAGGCTGGGCATTCCCTTGGCCTCTTAGCACTGTCCATTGCTAGGCAGCAGGGATAGCTTTCGGATTCTGCAATCGCACAAGGAAGAAAACACATCTGAGGGAGCGAGCAGGCTGCTGCCTTGTGAGCTGACTGGGTATTTACTCCTGTCAAGGCAAATGCCAATGGAAAATGTCACACAGGACGGGCCCTTGCATACCTTGTAAATGCCACACAAGCTGCAAAGGAAACCTCTCACCTTGTGTGCCTCCTTCTCCACTCAGCCTCAGAGAATTCTCATCTTTAAAATAGTAAGAATTTCTTGCTAATATAATTACCAGTCCTTCTCTTTCCCATCTCACTGAAAAAAAAGTACTTTATACAATAACTGATGAGTGGGTCTTGAATTTTCACCCTAAACCTTCTCTGGTCTGACTTCTAAAACACTTCAACTCTCAAAATGCTATGGCTAGGGTTTCTAACCAGGCAGATACATCTAGTCCTCTGTCCTCATCTCCCATGATGTACCAGCTGTCATCAACACATTTAGCTATGACCTTCTTCAGAGATCTCGGTCCCCCTTGACTTTGGTACCAGTGACACCCACATCGCCAGACTAGCTCAGGGGCTGTGCTTGCCCTCCAGTCCCAACTCCCTGTTCACAGTGTCAGACACTGGCTGGCTTTTCTGTGACAGGAAAGCTTGGACACAGGGGTGACAACACAGCCTGGGTTCAATCCATCTCATCAGGGGCACTGTGACTGCAGATTGCTTGAACTGTGGTACAGGTGAGCTCAGGTGGGGGCACAATTTCTGTGCATTTGTCACCACCGCTTCAACCTCAAGCTGCTAAAAGAAGAGCTCTTGATCCAGAGCCTTCCCTCCCACCCTTCCATCACTGACTGTGAACAAAGTCAGTAACTTGGTGATATCTTTGAGTGAGACTTTCTAGCATTTCATCTCCTAAGACAGACATGCAGATATTTTTCAGAACAGTTTGGGGATGCTGGCCTTGCTATACAGCCTCTCAAGCCAAGATTCATATATAGGCTCTCAGCAGCTCGCTGCTTCATTGCTACGGTTCCTTTTCCTCCAGCCCAAAAGCTACTACAGAGATCTCACCTCTAGTCCATTACTGATCCACCGATACCTGTAACTCTTCCCTGAGATCCCTTTCTCTATGTAGCAAAGCCACTCAGCTCACACTAGTCTCCTAACTGTTCAAAGCCCACCTCCCTCCTGCCTTCAAAAGCAGAAGCTGGAAACTCTCTGCTACATCAGCTGATGGTACCATCCTCTCCCTCCCATTTTTAAAATTATCAACAAACAATCTTTGATGCTCTGATCCCTCTTAAGAGAAATTTTCCCCAACCCCCTGCCATGCTATACTTCATTACCCACTTCAGATACCTCCCTAAAACTCTATTGCGTTGCCCACAGTTTGGCTGTCAGCTGTTTTCTTCAGTTTTCCAGAGTCAGTCAAGCTGCGTTTAGGGAAAACTGCCAAAATTACCAACAACTTCCAAGCCAGCTGAGCTGTGCTCCAATCAACACGGATGCTACAGCTCTCCCAAGAGTTTCCTTTCCCCTGCCGAGTATGGCAGGAGGCTCTGTCACCTCCTCTCTTTCCTACTGGAATGAGTCCTCTGTTTCCCTCCTAATGAAAAGAGTCCTCTCTTTCCATTTCCATTTTTTGGAATACTTTCTGTCCTGATCTTGATAAAACTACTGGCCTCACATTGCTGTTTAGGTCTACCTTTTTTTTTTTTCCCTTGCTTATATTGTTTCTTTGCATTCCTAGGCTTGTCTGCCTCCATCCATTGCCTCTTTGTAGTTAAATTGGAGGGCTTTCAGACGGTGGCTGTGCTCTTTTTTTATGTTTAAATAACATCCAGCATAGTGGGGCAATGTTCCAAAATCAGGGCTTCTAGGCAATGCAGTGACAATAATCATAATAGTAGTAATAACAGTAATTATTATCTTGGAGAGCCAGGATTACGCTTTCCAACTGCTACTGCATGGGCGGTTCTCAAGTTAGGTTTTCAGAATTATTTTTTATCCTGTTTTCCTAAATAAATGGAGTAGGAGCCAGAGGAAGGAATAGATATTGAAAAAGAAAAGGCAGAAAATAGGTTATTTAAATTCCACTGTTTGTTTCATGGTTGGCTCTACATCTTATTTTAATCATCTATGTGGAAAAAAAAATATGGAAATCTGTGTTTCTTCCTAAGTTTCTGTTTTTGCCATTGGTGTCATCCCTGCTCCCTCACACTGTCTTCTTCTTTGTCTTTGTTTCAAGTTCAGCTTATAAGAAAGAAAACACAATGTAAATTTTTAGATGCATATTTACATATAAATTGCACAGTCCCTTAATAACTGCAGTGGGTGCAGGAAGGAGTATGGCAATTTACGTACCTCAGGCCAGCTCTGTTTCTACTTTCCCAAGACTAGTTCGGTACCAGAATGTATCATTACTTTTGGGGTACGATACATGAATGGCAGCCTCGTTTCTATTCTCAAGAGACAGCATTTTTAGTAGTAGCAACACTGAAAATAGAAGCACATCATACACAGCTACATGTGCTCATAAAAAAGAAAGAGAAGAAAAAACTTATTTTTATGAAGCCCAAGATGGCATTTTTTTAGTCTTTCCCTTTTACAGGAACTTCACACAGATGATACAAAAACAGCTGCAGTCAGAAGGTGCTCCCCAGCATGGGTGAGAAACAGCCCGTGGTAACTTGTGCCATGACTCCTGACTTGCCGTTGGAGAAGCAGCACACGTGTCCCTGCGGACAGGGAAGCAGCGTGCATGTCCATGCAGACATGGAAGCAGCACACGTGTCCATGCGGGCAGGGAAGCAGCGTGCATGTCCATGCAGACAGGGAAGCAGCACACGTGTCCGTGCGGGCAGGGAAGCAGCGTGCAGGTCCGTGTGAGGCCCTGCAGGCTGCACTAACAGGTAGCCTGCAGTCTTTCTACTGCGCTCCTCATGCTTCCTGTACAGCATGACAGCTTCTCTGAAAAACATACGTGCTAAGAGCAATGACATAACCATAGCTTCCTGATACCATTTTGTAACAAGGCTACTGTTATGCGTTATTATTATTATTGCTTTTAAAGCTATACTTTGGCTACTTTCACCTTAGCTCTCTCCAATGCATGCGCAGAGCCAAGAACGAAGGTAGTGCTTGAGCCCATGCGCCCTTCCCCGGGGCCTGTCCGCTCGGCTCACGCACGGGCACCCGGCCGAGCTGACGTCTGCCGTTATCGGCGAAGTCGGCCCTGGCCGTCTCCCTGACCGCGGCCGTG
>NW_010587530.1:195876-208548 GCF_000705375.1 Tinamus guttatus | reverse complement strand
TCGGCTCGGCGCGCCCGCCGGGGCGCACGGGGGCTCTAGATGCGTGCGGTGCACGTATAGATAGGTGTGTGTGTGCACATATACATGGGTGTGGGCACACACCTTCCTTGTTGGAGACAGGTTCTGTTCGAGTAGCAGCAAAAGCCCTGCTTCCCCCTGCCTTGTCATTACGTTCTATTAAGGCTGAATCGCAATGCCAGGCTTTGAATAAAGCCTACTTTATTCAAAATTATTGATTCTGATTTTTCTTTTTTATTTGACTCCGGTGGAAGCTATATAAATACATAGGAACTTGTCACTCTTTGCTTCTGAAGTTGCCTGGGAAACAGGAAAGATAGCTGGTACAAAACAATACAAAATTGTTCCAATGCTGTTAATTTTGCTGAAATCTGAGGGCAGGACTTACACAGATTTACCCCCTGCAATACATTCACTAGGGCATTTCTAACCTGGATTGAACACGAGACAAAAGGCCAAGTCTAATTTGCCGCAATTCTCATTTCTGTTTTGGTGGTGTATATTTGGATACAGAAATGCTTACCTTACAAAAATGCCTTTTGTTCAATGTTAATTGTGTGCAAGTTGGAAAAAAAAATCCACATTAAAGCCTAGGGGAAGCAAAGCTAAACATCTTCATGTTGCCTTGCTCAGGAACTGGCTTTCACGTTTAGTGTTTGCTAATGGATACAGTAAGAAGACTGGCCACGAATACTAAATCTCTTTAAAAGGGCGTCTTTGTGAACAAGCACAAATAGATAAAGGAAAATGCATGAAAACAGTTTTTACAATGTAGAGTTTTGTGTCCTGACCCCTGCAGTATTTTCCTGGGCTTTCACACTTTGAAGCTACTAGCAGTAATATATTTTTTTTTATGTCTTACTAGTTCAAAATTAGGGGCAAAAGTGTGTATATTTTTAAAGAAATAGAAGCTTGTGAAAGCATGCACTGTATATGTACTGGTATATTTTCCTGGAGAGAAAACTAACAGTACTAAAAAGAGCATGCCCTCAGATCTTGTTTATTTTATCTTCTCAGCATCTTCAGGAATAATGAATCTTTGTGCCTTTGGGATATAGGTTATTACCAATTTGAAATAGTTTCTAGACTTCTTCAGTTTTGTTTAGAACAAATCCTTCTCTGAAGTGTCAGTAGTAGTTATCTCGGGGGAATGTATGGGAAATAAGAGCTCCTGCATGATGGGAAAGGCTGCAGGGGGTTGTAATCCAAGAAGTTTGCTATCCTTTCTCCCCCGCTACTCTTTACAGAAGGAGGATAGCAGGACTGGGGAATTGTAAGCCCATCAAGCTCCACTCAACATCCAGAGAGCTATTAGCTAAATAATAAGTAATGAAATGGCAGAAAAGACATTTATCCAGTAAGTGTTTACAATAAAACACTCTGCATCATCTCTATCTATATATATATACACATATAAAAAAACCCACCATACACCAAGAGCATATGTCAAAGATGCTGATTTTATTCTTTGGCAGAACAACTGACTAAATGGATGAATGAGAAATAGAAGAAATGTAATTTTACAGTAAGTGTTTCTTTCTATGCTTTCATATAAAATAAGGATACGCAATCTAGGGAATAAAAGTAACCAATGGCTACTAATGAATGCTTATCAGAGTCGGAAGAGTGATCACAGGAAGATTCTATTTTGGCGCAGGAGCTAATCAGCATTTGCAGCAATAACTTGAATCATAACAGGCAAAACCAGAATCTTTCTAGAGCTTCTTTCAGCATGCAGCCGTGATGGTGCTCACAAGAGCTTTTTAATTACTGCATGTCGAAAGAAGTTACAAGCATATGGATGGGCAAGATCAAAGTTAAGAATACTGACTAGGTTGGAGAAATCAACAAGAAGAAATGTGATTGATTAAAATGTGATTAATGATGTCTGTACAAAGAAGACGTCAAGTGCACAAATGCAAAATGAGGACAGATGTCTAGGCAGTCATGCTACAGAAAAAAAATATGGGGTTACAATAAATGGAAAGTATTTAAATAAATACAATTCTGCATTGAGGAATATCATGAAAGACACAAAAAGTATTTCCATTGTTTTGCTTGGTGTTGGTCAGACATATGTAGCTTTCTGTGAGTTTCTCAGTCATGTAGCATGACTGAGAAATAAAAGTGATTCTTAAGGATGGCAGCAAGACTAAAGGAAGCTTAGAAAACATGGTTTGGAGAGGAGGTTTGTGTTTGTTTTATACCGTGTCCCCAGTCTTTCTTGTACAGAGATGTCTCTGCATAACAATTTACTAAAAAAAATCAACAGATAAACATAAAATGCACAGTAGAACAAGAAATACTAGGTTTAATTTGAACTAAAGGAGAAAATATTGAATATTAGAAAAAAAACTAAAAAAAAATCTAAAACTAAAAAAAAATCTAAATCTAAAAAAAAAAAATCTAAAGAGTGATGAGGTACTGAAATGGACTTAGTGCATGGTTTTGGAATCACCTTCACTGGATAAATAAGAACACACTATATCATGGGCCAGAGCTGATCCAGCTAGCCTGGGTTCTCCTTTGGAGATGAGGAGGTATTACATGCTCTTCTCAGAGAGTTTTAGACTCATGGTGATACAATTTTCACAACAATTTTCACAACTTATTTTCTATTTCCATTTCCTTTCTGTTTCTACCAAATTAATCTTTTGAACTAATTCCTGTATCCAAAATCACCAATGTCTTGTCTTTTCTTACGGAGAATGAGTAATGAAATTACTGATTTCACAAGAGTAATACTAAATTGTAGCAATGAGCCAGCACACGTCTTTTCAAGAGGTGTTACCTGATCATATTGCTATTACTTCACTTCACTAGCAAGACTGAAAGCTGGAAAATCGAAATAGCTTGGCAATATGCTTAGTTCTGTCATAATAGGAAATGTGAGAAGTACTAAAAGAGCTGGCTCAGAAATACATCCCAGACTTTGAAAATGCTGCAGGCTTTTCTCAAATGCAGAACAGGAGCTCTTAAAAGGCAGAGAATAAACATAGCAGCTCAAGTAATTTGTTGAGTAAAAGCAAATATTTGATGAGGAAAGAAACTTGGCTTATTGGAGAGGTGGCAGTCTGTGCTGTCTGTGAAAATTCAGTGCTGCTCGAGCAGCGGCAGTAGAAATGTGAATACTAATGCAGCTAAAATAGCGTGTCTCCTCTCCCAGTTTGAGCATTTTTTCCTTAAACTGTTGTAAACATCCTAAACTTCCATGATTTGCCCTAAGCCCCTGAAGACAAAATCAGTGGAATTCTGCTATTTATTTTTGAGCGGAGCCCCTAAGCTCATGTGGCTGGATGCAGGGGGAAGCATCACTGCGAGCTGCTCATGTTCTTGCTCACTTGCCACGTGTTCACTCGCAGCTGCTACAAGGCGGGGAGCAGTGGCCTACGTGAACTCCTGGGCTAATCAAAACAGCACCTTTTATGTATGGCCACACCACAATACGTGACCCTAGCAGAAGTTTCAATCATTTGCTTGTCTGAATATTTTTTCCCTGAGAGCTACTTCAACGTTGACTGCGGTGCCTTGCTAGAAGTCCTCTGAAGAGCTAAATGCCCACTCGGCAATTGCTTGAAAACCTCTTGGTGAATTGTAGAGACGTTGCTATTTCCATAGCTACGAACAGTCCATGGAATCTTCATGGTCCTGGAAAAACAAACTGCTCGTAAGGGAGAAGGTGAGTGCAGCATGGAGCCGGTGCCATGCCGGCACGGCTGCTCTCCTGCTCAGTCCCGAGCCAGGGCAGCTGCAAATACATCCCGGCTTCCTCAGAGACTGGTTGGATTTCTTAGATCAGCTTGGTGGTGTGAAAATGTACATGGTTCGGGTTAACCATAACCTGCTGACACTACCTTAAATGAGCTGTGTGCTTGTTGTCTGTAGTCATCGTTTAAGACGTGCATGAGGGCAGAGTAATGTTCCAGGTAAGCCTGCAAAGCACCACGCAGTGCTTTACCCATTTAAATGACCCAAAGCAGTAACATCAGTGTTACAACATCAGATAAACTGATAAAAATGAAGTTTTTGTCCTGTTTCATAGTTAATATTATTTGGATTTTTTAAATACTATTTGCTGCAAGCCTCGCTGAAATTTGTTGGGTGTGTTTGATGAGAATGGATGAATATTTCACTTGTTAGATACCATTTATAAGTACATAGATGTTTCTCATGCTGCAAACTTATTAGACATGCAGTAAAACATATTTGGCAATTGAAAATGGCCAGCTATCCAATGATATTCAAAGAGACAAATTAAAAGCATGTGCTTACTTGCATCAGGTGTTCAGTGGTGCTTTATGTACTGTTTATCTTTCAGAGTATGATAGCATGGGCTCCTACAGGTGTAAGAATTAGTTTCTTTCTTAACATGTTCATGCACAAAATTTTCTATTTTCTATTTTCTATTTTTAAAATTTTCTATTTTTTTTCTATTTTTAATTTTTGGTAGTGCTGCTGCTAATTGTTTAGGAGTTTCAGTTGCAAGGCTTGTTCTAGTTATTTAGAACGCTTCCAAACTTTAGCTATTTAGACTAAAACTGCCTAGGTTATTTCCTTTTTCATGCTGAGTATCTTTGGAATACAGGTGCAGAACTCATTAGGATATTTCCTAAAATTAGTAGGGGAAAAGATGTTATTTTCAACGTAGTAAAAACGATTAAAATTCTTACAGCGTTTTACTTGCAAAAATTCTAGCACTTTCATACTCCAGGAAAAAAAAATGGCAAGGAGTTCATCCTAATGTTGAGACAAATCTTAGGACAGTTTTATGGAAACCTGTAAAACTGGGCCAAATTATAAATCTCTGGAAAACATTATTTGCACATCCTCAAAAGTCATATGTTCAGGCAACCAGAGCACATATGGGTGAGGAGTGAACTCATTGCATGGCTCTGAACCAAGAGAATAAGATCTGAGGAGACAACAGGATCAAAGAGGAGAGAGCAGGAGCATGGTGGGGAGAGCATGGATAGTTCCCAGTCCCCACGGAGAGGTTTGCAACATGGAGCTGGGTAAATGCTTCTGCTGGTCAGCAAATACCTGTGAATCCTATTGGTGCAATGAAAGATACCATAGCAAAAAGTCACGCCCTTCTTGCAATTTTAGGATTGAGTTTGCTATAAAGTCTTACTCACAAGCTAATGCTGCAGTCTTTTTCATCTGGACAGTCAGAAGCACTGTTCCTATACAACTTAACTCTGCAGACAGAACCACCATGGTGGATGGGGAGACACATACTTGCCTCCTTGACCTCCTAAGCTTTGCAAATTGTTCTGTCACTAAGTTGGTCAACATCCTGAATTTCTATTTAGTGGGAAATACTGACACTTCAGACCTGATAGTTGTGGCAGAATTTCACAGTGAAGTGTGCTTCTTGAGAGCTGGTCACCTATTTCTTGTGGACTGGGCAAAAGACACCACGAACTGACCAACCCGCACTGCTTCATGTCTGATGTCTGCAGGTCAAAGCTAAATACTGCACACATTGGATCTGGAAGCAAGCTACTACCTAGGAACATATCCAGCAATAAAGAAAGGTTTTGATGAACACGAAATGAGCCACCAACAAAATGTAGAATGAGGTGATTTGAAAAAATGAACGATGCTGTGCGCGCAGTGAGAACCAGAGAGAGAGCACCAGAGAAAGTGCCACCTGCCTCTGGGGATGCTTATAAAACCTCCCCTTTTCAAAGTTAAAGCACAGGAGAAAAAAAATATGAGGATAAGCAAAAAGCAGCTCTTTGTAATCTGGAACAAGGCTCTTTAATTTAGCATCGAATGTAAACAGGGCGTGTGACATATCTAATTAATCTCTATAGTTTTAAAATATAAATGTTAGGCACAAAGGAAGATACAAAGGAGTTTACGCTTCTTGATTAAAACAAAGGACAGTTGCGAACAGTTATCCCGTTGATGCTTTTAATAGGCAAAATCTGAACTAGGGCAAAACCAACCTGTTCTCAGCCTACCAGAGGGATCTGACTTGCCTTTTTGTTTCCAGCTACACTGGTATGGAGGTCCCAAAGAATCGCAGGAATCCCCAAAGACTGGAATGCTGCAGGCAAGACTTGCCGTGTAAACTTGAAGACAAAATGTTTCTCCAAACTGCCACCTATTCACCACATGTTCATTTAAGTGTAGCAGACCTGCCGGCACGGCTTAATTTAACAATATTCAGCAGTAGAGACCCCCAAAAGTGGGAGCATCAAAGGTTTTATTTGACGGTCTTCAAAAGTTGAGTTTGTTAAAGCCTGAAAGGAAAATACATGCACTTTTTATCATCTGTCCCACTGCAGTCTTTTTCTTGGATAAATACAAAACAGGAACAGCAGAAGAGCAGGAAGCTGAAGCAAAAAACTATCACAGTTGATATAACAAGCCATGCACCATCCTATATATTTTTAAATTGCTGTTAAAGTGATGCCTTTGTTCTAATAAGATTATGACATAAGAGTATGTCTAGCTGGCCAAAGGCAATGGACTGTATATATAGGACATATTACTATGACATTTTGACTATTACAGTACATTATTCTCTATTAACATCTTTTAGACAAATTATAGCTGTAGATCTGAATCTAGAAATTCAATATAGAATAGTGAATAGAAAATACTTGACCTCCAAAGCAGATTGCATGAGCTTTATGGATATTTTTACTTTTACAAAAATCTAAGCAAAACAATCATCAGTGCAATTTAGTGAAAATAACTAGTGATCAAAATTTAGAAATAAAAATCTTTAAGCAAATAAATTGCATGAGTTTGGTTTTTTATCTCTTTTGTATCAGAAATTGTCTGGTTTCAGTTTAGAAGGCTTCCAGATCTATTTGTTCAGAATTTATTGAATGACTTCCTCCTACAAATAAAAAAATGTTACAGATGGTTCATGAACAGTGTGTGATCCATTTATTGAAATTAAAAATTGCTGTTTGGTTTACTTAGGTACATGGGTAAGCTTCTAAAAGTCAGAGAAAGAGAGGAATAAGCAGACTTGGTGAGGCTATTCCTACAAACATGAAAGCTCATTTGTCAAGACTTCTGGATATACAAATTTGTGGTAATGATCTTCAATGCACTAGTAATGCAAAGAGCAAAGACTACCAAGCCTGAGTAGTCACGTTTTTGAATCTTCATTTAGCCCTTTTAAATTATATTAAATGATATTTCAAAATACATAGACTACTACATTGTCTTTAATGTCATTCAAGCTATCAACATAATGCTGTAAGATTATAAATTATGAACATTTGTGTCCAAAAACTCCTACACCATGCATGTTTGAAGACTAAGTTTTATTATATGTAAACGTTTTAATGAAAAAAGAACTCTTTATAACAGAACTTGCTTAAAATCATCTGTATGAATTTCTCTCTTAAACCTTGCCTTTTATAAGCAAAAAAATGATGCTTTATCAGTTACCAAATGCAAACACGCTTCTATTCATAACTTGAATGCAAGACTTTAATTGCCTGAAAGGTAAATAAAGTATGTGGTTCTTTACCATGACCTGGGCACTTGTTTTTCAGACTCTATTTTATGGGGGTGAAAATATCCATTATAAGACTCGGCATCTCTGACCATAAAATACTGTTCCTGTAGGTGACAAATGAAAAACAAACAGAAAAACTTAGCAGGCTTGCAAGAAGTGGAGCTTACTTTGAGCAGAGTACTTTCTAGAAAGAGAAAACTTAATCACTGGTTACAAAAGTGGCTCTATGCTCCTGTAGTGTTCAAGGAAACACAGTTGTTCTGTGTTTTTGAACACTGTTGAAGAAACACCCCATTCAAGTTACCAGCTTTTCCTTTATCAGAAACGACCTTGGAAGACTACAGCTGTGAACAAGCACTTTGGGCATAACATAATGCAAATGGAAGAAATACAAATGAGTGACTCTTGTCATGTTGTCTGGTTTTGTGAAGATATATTTGTATCCTTAGTCATTTTTCCAAACCTTGTTACAAATGCCGAATGCAGCTTCTCACATCATTCCTTGTCAAGGACAATTTAAACCTGCATATTTGATCTAAAATATCCTTTCAGCTTCTGACTGGAACTGAAAGTTTTGGCTTATGAAACATGCTCAAAATGGCTTATGTTGGTGTTAACTACATCTTCACTTGTGGCAAAGTACTTTACTAGATGAAAGACAAATGTGAGGGTCTGGTAGCTGCCTGCCTTTGCTTCATCCATTGCACAATCCCTGTAGTTTTAAAGTCATTTTCTGGTTGGCGTATATTGAAGTGGTTCAATGAGACAAGATGATGCAAACACACTGGTGAAACATCTTGAGCCTAGAATATTTCAATGGCAACAAAGACATCACAGGAGAGGGAGAAGTTTTGCGTGAAACCCTAGAAGTTTTCACAAGCCACATACAATGACTAAGAATTCGCTTTCAGCCATAGCAACCCTATTTCTCTTTCAGATGCACAGTTTTAAGGAGGTTTTATTAGAAGAAATGGAGTAACTCTTCACAGCTGCAGCAAGAATGTTGAGATTATCTTCAGTATGAGAGAAAATAATTAATGAACCAGGCCAGTGTTTCTGCTCATGACTATGTGAAAGTGTTTTTTGTTTGTTTTTTTTGCAGGAGGGAAGGTGCTTTTGTTCTTCGGTATGGTCTAAAAAGGCCTAAATCTTGTGCACTATTAGCTAGGCTATCAAAAACATTTAGGTGATTTGAATTACCTTCTCGATGAACTTACAAATTTTATATATAAGAAAATAAATAGTTTCAGAAAGCACTGAAATATTTCTGTATTTTATAGAAGCCATTAAGGTTGTTTACAGTAACATATGAAAAATGTAGATCATTTACTGTAGGATTTGCTAATTAACAGAACTGTAGTTAGTTTTTTGAAGATAACCTGTAAATAATTCCAAGAAAAATCTTGGTACGTTTAAGATGAAATTAGATGTTGTGCTACCAGTTTATGCTCAGCAGGGGTGTCATACATTAACAATTCCTTCACTGTTGCCTCCAGGAATACTTCTCAATATCATTTTGCACAGTTCTTGCTTGTGCAGAGAATGCCATAACTGACACTAAAATCTTTGTGTGAGTAAATACACACAGTAATGGGAGCAGTAGGACCATTCCCTTAGCTTGCTGGTGTTCATTCTAGGCAGTAATTCAAATACACCAGTAATTGTATTCTCTTATTCTTTTTTGTTTCACATGTTCTAAAGAAAAGCAGGAACAAGTAAACAGATTCCTAGTTTTATAATGTGAGAGAAAGAAACAAAAATGGGTTACTGGTATTTTTTTTTGTATCTGTAAGTCTGCCATCAGCTTTTCCTTTAAAAAGGACATGGAAAACTGTAACTACCCTGAAAGGCTTTTGCTGAATACCTCCTTTTCTAAATCTTTTCACTGGCTGAAGTAAAAATGGCCTTGTCACAGACACAGCTGATAGCATCAATTCTCCCTTTTTAATTTCTAGGCCTGTGACATATAGTTTTCCTGTTCATGTAGTAAAAAATATTTTAAAAAGCCCAAATAATTACCTTTTTCAAAATGTTGCTGTCTTGCAAAAAAAAAGAAGAGAAGGCTTCATTCTTCTTGAATTACATTTTCTACATGTCCCTTCTGCTTGTGACATCATTTGTTCAATATGGAGAGGAAAAGTAGGTTAAAGAGCCAATGAATAACTGGATTGATGCTTAAAAAAATCATTTTCCTCTCCAAGTTTCTTGGCTTCATAATAAGCAGATCTTTTCTTTCAGGTAACATAAGTGGGGGGAAAAAAAAAAAGGCAGGATAAGAATTTCTGACTTGCAGCCAGATACTATTGGTGCAAAAACAAAATGCCAGCCGTAGGTAAAGCTGGTGAGTTGATGGTGCATCGTTCCTTGGCAGCAGAGATGTCCCTAGCATTTGCGATGTGCATTGAAGAACCCGTAGGGTAAGGTGCTGTGTAGAATTCCTTCCAACCTTCTGTGTTACGAAATGACCATAACAAGAATTATGAAGTAATAGTCTCTCGTGAACTTTAAAATATGTATATTTTAGTAAATTCATTGCCCACTGCCTAGTAAGATTGACTGCATAAATCTCTTTTCTTTCAAGAAGGAATGTTGAACAAGTTGATGAATGGTTTACAGAAACATAGTGACCCTATTGTGTCTGCAGCAATTTCTGAATTTTTAGTTTACCCCATTTTTGTTAGTGTACTATAACAGGATTTTTTTTCCAAAAAAGAAAACCGACACCCATCCACCCTCAATTTCAGTGGCAGTGGAGAGAAGCATGCAAGTGCCACAAGCTGCAATAAAACTCAAGAGGGATCCCTTTTCCAGAAATGCCAACAAAGCCCATTAAAATATGGAATGCATCTCAAACCACTGAAAAAAATAGGCAGAAATAGGATACTTCAATAGAAGTAGCTTCCACAGCCTTCCAACAGTCTGAAATCATTGCTGAAATGTCTTTTTTTTTATGAAGTCCTCTACCATGCAAAAGCTCCATACGTTGAGGAATGAGGGTTAGTAAAAGTATAATCCTCCCTCCTCATTGTGGATGTAGTTGTACTTCTTGCAAATAGCCTGCGCAGAGCTCAACCTGATGGTGGGAACCTGCATAGTTCAGCTTTCTTGAGAAAGCTTTCCTTGAAGACTGTCTTCAAATTCTGTCTTTATGCTTGTGTTATTTAGGAGTAAAATGTGATTAGTTATCCCACAGTTAGCTCTAGCTACCAACTTTTTGTATTTGTGAGAAAATCTTGATTTCATGCTGCATTGTTTCTTACTCAGAGCATTTTATTCATCAAATTGCTGCAATTGCCTATCTTCTGATATATTACTGATAGATTAGGGTTCTGGAAAGTACAGAGTGCTTCCAGAGCACTCTGCCGTGCTAACTGAAAGGAAAGCAAAAACTAGCAGGTTTTCTTCATTGCTGTTGTTGAACTGAACTCTGTAATTTGTGCAACCTCTTGAGTTTGGAAGACATTGTGCCTGTGTGGGTTGGAACATCAAGAAATATCGAACTCTATATTGATTTCTGGTGTGTGGAGTTAGCAGTTGCTTTTCCAGAGAGAGAAATCTATTGGAAACCATTGTCCCAGAGGGCAAGAGTGTTGCCATAGCACTCTGGAAATGGGCCATGAATACTAGGAATCATTCTTTAATAAAGCTTTCTAGCTTGAAGAAGGCTGCAGCCAGGGACTGGAGTGTGGTAATTCTGTACAGGGATACAACTGTTAGCAACTGAGATCCAAGCCACCAGTGAAATGATAGTGAGAAAACTTTACCTTTCTTCCAAAGAGGCTGCAGAGTTCTGTAATCGTTATTAATACTGTGGTTGAGTCCTATGTCAGTCTCTTATGGTCTGTTATGGATCACAGGGGGCACTTAATAATAAATATGGATTTGGACAGCGCACTGCTGCCAAAATAACATGGTTGTCCAGCCTCCATGAGCAGCTGTTTTCTATACCAACAGAAAGTTTTCTATTTCTCAGAAATTATTGTATTTGAGTATTCTGCTTGGTAATGACGTATCTGAGCTACCACGCTGCTGTGCAAATTGTTAATGGATCTTTTCATTAACCCCCTAATCAACATTGATGAGATGAAGCTGTAAATATCACACAACTCTGAAAATTGTGTTCTAATATTTCAAGGTAAGTCATGCCATTACAGAATATATTTAATTGTGCCCTTTTTTTTTGATGCAGCATAGAATTAAATTTAATGCAGATCCATCCAATAGATTTTCATAGATTTTCATCGCTGTCCTGAGTATAGCATCCAGCAAATTCAAGTTAGTTTTCAAATGAGTTTTATTTACACCACATCTCTCAAGATTGCACTTCCCAACATCATGTTTATGTATCATCATTTCAGACAAACTGTGATTTCTTAAAAATAAATGTAACACTGGGAATGTGAAGGTGACCTGAGTAACATTACATCTCTTTGTGCACAAGATGACACTTTTTGCTAAGATTTTTCATCTGGAAACACAAGAGGTTTTGGCTGCATCCTCTTTTGTTGTTGTTGTTGTTTTTCAAAAACTGGTAGTCTTTTAATCAGTTTTCAAGTCAGTTACAGCTGTGGTACTAGACACAGTGTTAGACCTAGTGTTAAGTATTTTCATGGGCCCTACTTTTGCCTACTGCAGCCGTTTCCAAACCATACTTTAAAATGTCAGGCAATGTATGCAAATGTGAAACTAATTTCCTTATATTTTTAGATGTTTGCTATGTGAGCTCCTCAGGTGCTGAAGGATGCCTGGGAGGGGGGATGATGATTTGTTTGACTCATTTAGGATGAATCAGGATGGTTTTAGTCAGTTACTTTTGAATTTGGTAATGTTTTCCAACACTTGCAGCTGTTTGTAAATCTCACTTGAACCACTAAAAATGGCAGTTACAAAACTTAAAATGCTCGTCCCACCTGTCCTCCCTGCAGCTGGATACAACGCTTTTATTACATACCACTATACCCTCTGGACTCTGCCCTCATTCAGCACAAGCTGGATGCAGGCAGTTTTCCCATGGAAAACGCGTCTGGAAAACGTGACACACAATGTGTGGCGAGTGGTCTGCTGACCCGACGCGACTCTTACCACAGAGCGGCGCGAGAGCAGCCATTTCCCTAGGGATAGCGGGGCAGGCCCTGCCCGGCATCCGAGGGCGGCCCTTTCGCGGG
>NW_010587530.1:175850-187332 GCF_000705375.1 Tinamus guttatus | reverse complement strand
ATGCTCCAGTCCCTTAATCATCTTTGTCGCTCCACACTGGACCCTCTCTAGAAGCTCAATGTCTTTCTTGTCCTGGGGAGCCCAGAACTGCACCCAGTACTCCAGGTGTGGCCTCACCTGAGCTGAGCAGAGGGGCAGGATCCCCTTCCTCGCCCTGCTGGCAACGCTCCTGCTGATGCAGCCTGGATCCCATTGGCCTTCTTGGCCACGAGGGCCAAGAAGAAGTTTGTGTAAGAATTTACCGAGCAGGCACAATTTGATTGAAGCATTACGAAGAGGCATTTAATATTGAACCTGTCTTACCCTTAAATGCCTTCAAGTGATATTAATATGTGTGACACTACAGGAGAAGAGAATATTTGAAAAGCTGATGAAAATTGTAGAGGGCTTTATATAAACAAGATGTCAGCTTTCAGAGAGGATGACTTCATGGATGAATTTGAGGAATAGTTTCTTGGTTTTCATGTATTGCTTATTATTACTAATCTTATATGCAATTATTTGTACATTTTTCTCAGCATTCTCATTCATTCTTTGCTGAATTTGATAGTCTGAGTCCTACTTAACCCATTCCACAGCAAAATGGAAAGTGAATAATGCTGAATAGTTGCTGCCTAACTTTTAAGTGGTGACTTAATCCTGGTTTCTCATACACTTTTCCAAGTTGAAGGGTATTTTCCAGTGTCTTAAAGCATTCAGATGCTTCTGCTCTCTTTATTCCCAAGTCACTGAGAAGATAGTCTTCATGTCAGGTGGTTCATAGCAGCAGTAAGGCCTGGACTCGATATACCTAGGGTGAATAAATTGATTTAAAAATGAATATAAGTCCACAGCTACAAACATGGAAATCTAACTGTGCCCCTCCTGGTTGGCCTTCATGAACTTCCTTGTTTGCACACACTTGGACTGTGCATAAGCAATGATGATTTCTTTTGTATTTAAACAAAATATTTTCCAGTAGCCTGTCTTACTCCCTTTACAAACAGTGCTGTGAATATCCTGCGTGAGATCACCTCCCGTTAGCTCCTCAGCGATTACCCAGGAAGAGCCTCTCCCTGGTCTGTCTGCTGTCCGTGGGGAGATGCTTCTCCCACAGTTTGGCCTGGTGGGACATCTTGAGTTTTGCTCAGATGAGGGCAGCCTGACCTTGGCTGTCCAAGCCATCACCTCTGCTTTCTTTTTGCTGTCCGGACTTTATGTGTTGAGGCAAGTCATGAGGTTGAATGAATCTTACGAATGAGATTTGACAGGTCTGCATCTCTGATGCTAAAATTCCCCTCAAAAATTTCTACTGTTGGGAAATGAGGTCATTTTTGTAAGAAACTTGATTTCTTTCTGTGACTGTTACATTGCATCTGCCACAACAGCCATATGCAGAAAAGGTGATTTTTCAGATGGCACTGGAGGAATGATGAGCAAGCAAGTTGTGCATAATGGACAGATGAACAGTGTGTGTTGGGTTCTTTGGGGTGACTTTTTGTATTGGTGCATATTAAATAAAAAATCTATTCCCCACCATTTCCTGTAATACCTACTAGCCCATATCAGCAGTGATACATTTGAGCCCTGGTGTAGCAGGCTAAAAGTGAAAATGCATCCCCAGTGCACCATGCGCACCCCCATACTGCTAGTTTGTTTGTGTTTTTAATAGTTTGGGAAGCTGGAGGTGGTTCTTTTTGGGGCTTTGGAATCTTTGTGCACTCAGTCTTTTTGCATATGGCTAGCAAAATTCAGCAGTTTAGTAGGGAGAAACCATCCAATTATTTTCCACAAATTAGTGTTCATTACTGTAGTATTATTAAACTGTAAATGTGTCTTCTAATTTACCCAATCTACTGGGTAATGTAGACAAAATATATTAAAGTCAGCTTATTTTTTCTTGATGATAAAATACAAAAATACAAAGATGATTTTTTTTTTCTTTTCATAGGAAGATGAACTTGCACCCTTTTCTCTTCCATCCTCCCCCTGCCACGCTCTACAGAAGGTGTCTAAGCTCTAATTGAATTCAAGGAAAGCCAAACTTTTTTATTATTGTTTAATGGAGCAGTGTTCCCTGCTTGAACACCACATGTTTCCTTATGGCAGGAAGCCTTACTGAGGATGTTATATGCAAACAGCTCTGCATCCTGTGGTCTCTCTGCAAATGTTTGAATTCATACTGTGTTTGACCTATGGAATGGCATAGCTGCACTGCAGAGTTGCACGATCAAACAGGCTGCAAACAATACTAAATTAAATTAGAAAGTTCTTCCGTCTGTCATTCTGTATTATTTTGAATTGCAAAGTACTTGGATTTTTAAGAGAATACTCAGTGCTGTCATCTATCAATTTCAGAGGCAAAGGATGGAAGGGAAGAATGTCTTAAGAATAAATATATTTGCTAAAACGTAAGAATTTCTAAGACTCAGGAGGGGAAGGAATTGAATTTCCTAATGGTGAGCTGAACTACTACAGGCAGCTTTCTTGGTAACACATTAAAGTACTAAATATAATGCCATCTTCAGGTAACACGTAAATAACTACAAAAAGAATAAAGGGAAGCAAGCAAGCTGGTTTTGATCTGTGTGTGTTTTTCAATTGCATTTAAAGCAGTTAAGAGATAAAGGGTTCAGCACTTCTTTTCCTATGCCAAGGTTAACTTCAAAAGAATTTTATTCTTCTAGACCTGACATTCAAAGGTAATGATTTGTTAAGTCTCTTTAAAAACATATGGGACTGTCAGTGCCTACCATATTTGAAAAACAAGGTTATATAGGAAATATATCTTTGCTTAGGAGGCTTTACCAGTAAACTTTTCTTTCTGTCAGTCTGTCTTTCAGTCTGTCTGTCTGTCAAGTGGGGGACTCATTCTTCTAAGATACCAGACTCCAATCCAGATTCTTCTCTACGGTCTTTGAGAGGCCCCTAGCTGTTGTGGGTAGCCAGCAGTCTACGTATGGAAGCTTAGAGCACTATTTGCTGGTGAGGATGAGAAGGTCATTTGATCTAATACTGGAGTAAATAATGGACAAATTCCTGTCCTTTTCTTCTGCTCTCCCATCTGTGTTGAATATGCGTGGCATCCTTCTTTCCAACTCAGAAAATAAGCTCATCTTTGCTAGATAAGGTGCTTGCACGAATCCTTTTGAGTGGGTCTGCTAGGCTAGACGACATGAGCTGCATGCAGCAGCAAGTTGATAAATGTGGGGAAAATAATAAAATATACCCCAAATCTCAACAGGAGTAAGCCAGTGTGATTGCGTTTATACGTTGATTAAGTAGATGAATCTTACTAACCTTTCAATATTCCCAAGCTAAAAATGTCCTTTTCACTCCCATATATTCCCTGAGGGCATCTGTCAAACTCAGACTAGTTGCACATGATATGTGAAAAGAGCTGTCACTACCTGTAAGGAAAAATGCTCAGCTGTGCATGGGTAGGCAGTGCTTGATAACTGGAAAAATTGCAACATTTGCACATGGGCTCTCCAGGTAAGGGCACGGAGACTCGGTCTGGTCTCTTCTGGCACAGTGTGGTTGCCTACACAGTGTTCACTGGGCCATCTCAAGGAGATCCTGTCTGTCTCTGAAGGGTCTTTCCTAGTTCTTGCACACTTCCAGCAGAAAATCTGAGCTCTCTGTCCCAAACCCAGAGCAGGGAGCAGTTTGACCCTCACATTGTGTGACATGTCAGCATCACGTTAAGTGGCATAAACTCTCTGTGCTACAAAGCAGTCAAAAGACTAAACACTGTGCAGGGGGATGGAGTAAAGCGTGGCCAAAATGAGGCAGATAGCCTTTGTGGAATGTGTTAAGTTGTCATTTATATTCCGGGAAAGCAGCTCTGTACTATCTTTTTCCTTGAATACCTTTTATCTTGCTATTTCACCCCAAAACTAGCATTAGAGTGTGCCGCCACCTGCTCTTCCCAGAGCCTAGAAGAGTAGCTCTGCAACAGGCAGCATGTCTGGAAATCCATTTCCAGGTTCCTGAACTCTCTTGCTTGTATCGCAATTAGGCATCTAGCTAGAAAAAGGGATAGAAGTAAAAAATACAATGGTATATGGAATTTTAAGTGAAAAGGTGTGATTTTTATTTGGCTGTCTTGGAGTAGGAGCTGCTGCTTGAGAACTTGTATCCTTTACTGCTGTTTGCACGGCACCCACTGGTATTAGATTAGATTTTGAATTGCCTTCAAAGGTCATGGCTAGCAGATACACGAGAAAGTCTGTTTTTCTATAGCTAGAATAAGGTATTATAGTGTAGTGTACATTACGTGGCCTTTAAGGACTTCATATGCTAACAAGACTTTCCGAGATCCCAGGGGTCATGAGATGTTTCTGCAGAAGTAATCTGTCATTTGTCATGTCTCAGGAAGACATCTCTAGCTATTACATCTGCTGCCTTCTGGTTTGGGGCACTTCCCACAGAGTGGTGCATCGTGCAGCTTTCAAACTTCTCCTTTAGCCATATGATTGGCTACTGCTTGCTAGCCACAGGTGAATAATGTGCAGCTGAATCTCTGCTCTTGCTTCTTCTGCAAACTAGGCTGAAGCCTGGCAGTCGGCTCAGCCCTTGCAAATTAGCTGCGTGCCTTTTTCTTGCCTTTTTCTAAGGAGAGATACTACTGAGGCACTGCATAGGCTGTGTCGGTTGGATGAAGATGGCAAAAAGCACGTCAAATTCCCTGCCTGATGGACAGGATTATGGGGGAAAGATTGTTGATCTACATGGGTGCTTCACGCAGACCTTGTGCTGCTATTTCGAGCTGTCTCAGCTGGACACATACCTTTCAAGCCTCAGTTTGTGAAGTAAAGGAAGCCCCCCCATATGTTCTCTCACTTCCTTTGCCCCATTGGAAATGATCCTTGGGAATCTGATGTCTGAGGCACGACAGTTTTTCAGACTGAGAGCAGTGTAACCTGTGAAAATGAGATTAAATATTGCAGCTAGCATTTTCTTTCCTACCTGCCACAGGAGTCCTGGAAACTGATGTGCTTACAGGTGCAGATTTCCCAGTCCTGACACGATGGGACAACACACACATGCATTTGATAGCAAGAGTTTTTAAGTGATTTGCTAATTGTGTTTGCTGCTTGTACAGAGAAGCACTGTGGCATTGTAATGTATGAAAAACAAAATGCACACACTCTCTAAGCATATCCTTTCTGATAGCTATCCTAAGCATAGCTTTCTGATAAACTGTGTCCTCTGGTAGGTTTCTGGATAAGTTTCTCCTAATCCTAATCATCCTACCCTAATGGGCAGAATGCATTTGCTCATGTGTTTGGTAAGCCTGCATTTGAGGTAGTCACACTCCATCCTCTTCACAGTTGTTGAAGAGAAAAACTCCTCTGACCTTTTCTAAATGCCCTTTAAAAGATGAAATGAGTCACACCCTGGACATGCCTGTTTCACTCCACTGCTTGTAGAGTGAGGCTGAAATGGCTGGATTGGAGTAAACAAGAGATTAATCCCTGCTAGATGTTTTACACCTCTGTAGAGATAACGCATGTAATGGATGATTATGTTCAGTACCTTTGGCTTGAATGGAAGCAAGCTCGTTTCTTTTCATTAACACCTAAATCCAGTTGCTTCACCAAATAAATAAAATGTTGTTAGGTATAGGTATGTTACTATATGATGCTGACATCCCAGAAAGACAGTGGGCATTTGGAAAACCACCTGAAACACATGCAGATTGGATTTCTGCTGCCTCCGTCACCCAAATTTCATCATTCAAAACACAGTTACTCAAGGACTGTTTTGACAGCACAGCATCTGTGACCAGGCACTCAGATCAAGAAATAGCTGAAGACTTTTATTTGGTTGATTTTTTTTTTTCCCCAAGAAAACCTGAAGGGGTTTCCCTGGCTTGCTGGGTGCTCTTCCAAATGGCTGCTATTTCAAATGCCAGATCCCTTTTCCCTGACTCTGCAGGCTGGCTACAGTTCCTCAAGAGTCGTTCTGCAGCCCTCTTTTCTATTCTGGCATGAAGAAAGTAAAGTCAATAGCAGAATTCTAGCACATGAAATAAATCTCAGATTGGTAGTTAGGAAAGTAAATACCTGCAAAATAAATATCGGCAAAATAAAACTTTTTGTTTGATAAAGTCAAAACAACTTCTTTGGGGTATTCTTAATGCACTGAATTAATGAAAGGACTTAGAAGTTTCTATTGAAACTTTGGATGGCTCTTGGTCATTTCTACAGGACATGCTTATTAGTATCATCCAAGAAATTTTTCAGACAGGAAGTAACCAGGTGAGTCCACAGCATGTCCTGCTGAAGAAATGCAGGATACATTTTTGGGGGGTCAGAATATCTTGTTAAATAGTGAAAATAATCCTGCTGTTTTACTATGTGTTTTCTACTTACTGTCAAATGAAGCTTTCTGTATTAACACCAAACTACAGATTGCTGCCCCAGAGAGCTCTCATGTATGGTGTCAATTTATGATTGCTGCCCAGAGCAGCCTGAAATCCCAATGAACAGATGTCTTTCAGGTGTCCTTGGTGTTCACTCCTATTTTGTGTTCCTCCTGTGCTTTCTGCTGTCAGATGCCATCATAGAATCATAGAATGCTTAAAGTTGGAAGGGACCTGATCATGCTGTAACAGGTATTATTTTAACTTCTTCTAAACTCATTGTGTCTCGTAGATGTGGGTTTATGTTGTAGGCAGTGTTAATGGTTAGAGGCATTAGGAGGTGTTGCTGTTAGAGGTGTTGTGTTCTGTTTGTCTGTTTCTAAGAGAACTTTCTATGAAGGGATGATTTCTTACTCCCAAAGGCAATGCCTACATTAATGTGGGAAAAGGTGTTAAAAATTCTTAGAAGGAAGCACTTGATAAGCTTTCTCCAACCAGTCATAATTAGATTTCTTCACTGTGTCTTAGTAAAATTTATTGTGTAGTCAGCTATCAGAGGATATGTGAGATGCACATTACAGTTTCTTCTATAGCTGTACGCAGGTTTGTTCCATTTTAGACCTCAACGCCCTGCTTTTCTTCCATTCCATCAAAAATAGTAGAGTGATATAGGGAATAACATCTATAGTACCGTAAAGTTCACTAGTGTATGAACACTGCCTTTGTACACGTTGTGAATAAGAAGATAAGATTGAGGTGACTCAAGCCCTAAGTCATTTTATCGTGGGTGATTTAACGTTGCACGGATGTTTCTTTGTTTAACAACAGCAGGAGTATTTTTCTTTCCTTCATTCCTTGGTTCTTATCTGTTTGTTTTCTTGGTTAAGCTTGCAAGGTGAGGCACCGAATTTTATTTCCATTCTTACCCTGATAGGTATCGTCTCTTGTGGTTAAATACTCATCCAGGAAAGTGGATGACAATGGAACAATGACAAGAGAAGTAAAAGAAAAAAAAATACTGCTACCCTGTTGTGCCATTTTTTCCCCTCCTTGTGTCTTTCCCCTCCTTATGTTTTACTCATAAATAGCTAAAGCAGTGTAGTGTAGAGAGGACTGTTAGAGATTTATTTCTAACGTTTGTTTAAGAGGTTAAATTCCTTCTTGTTTTCTTGTTTCCTAGGTTCTCTGGAGAGCCTATGGATTGTGTACATGTGTTCACGAGTGTAGGCCACCTTTTGTACTCTGAACCGTGGGCTCTCTTCTGTTGTTGTTCTGCTGTCTGTGTATCTGCTGCCTTTCTCCAGGCGCAGAGTATTTTAAAGTATTACAAGATTGTTGTTCAACAACCAAGCAGTGAATTCTGTAGGTGTTTTTTTTTTGTTTTTTGTTTGTTTGTTTGTTTTGTTTTTTTTAATTGTGCAGCTGTGAATAGTTGTTAAAT
This sequence comes from Tinamus guttatus, assembly GCF_000705375.1. The sequence goes on along the minus strand of NW_010587530.1, from coordinate 179,542 downwards.
GTTCTATGTAACCTCAACATAAATTCAGGTTACAGTAGGGTCAGCATAAATTTCTATAACAAGCAAACTGAAGATGTTACAATTCTTTTAAAGTGCTTTTTTATGTTACTTAAAATATTTTATAGGGGCTTAAAAATAAGCAGAGGGAGACCTGTAGTAATAGCATGGTTTGTTGAAGGGAATGAGTACCTGGAACTGTGGAGCTTAGACTTAGCTCTCCTATTGTACAAATTGGGCATTTTAATTTACTCTTTTCTTCCACCATAAGATAGAGGAGTATTTAAGCTTAATGATCATTAACATTATTGCTTTAGTCTCCAAGCATTTATTTAATCTAAACGTTTATGATTTAGGTTTTGAGGTTTTATGATACCAGTGCTCACAACTGGCTATAGCCTGGAGGTATTGACTACAGTTAGAGAAAAAGCAGCAGTCTTGTAGTACAAGCTTTGCCCAGGTTTTGTAAGAGAGCTGGAATAGTGCCTGCTACTTCTAAATCCGTTGCTTTTGTCTGATTGATGAAGAAGTTGCATACTACTCATTATACTTAAAACAGTCAAACAAGGTTAGATGGCTTATAGAGGTTGAGACTTAAAGTCAGGTGTTGCAGCATTTCTCCGAGCTTCTGTTCATCTTAGTGCACTAATACATGTTTCTGTGCAGGTACTCTGTGCTTGTCAAAAAAGTTCTGTGTCAAACAACATTGCTGCCACTTCTATTTGGCCTGTTCTATAATGCTGTATATTTCTTGCCAGTTCCGCAGTTCTTCCAGCTGTTACATCTGAAAGTCTCTGAAGTTAGTGCTTAGTCTTTTGGACAGAAGAAATCTGTTTGCTTGCTACTTGCCTTTAACACCTACTAGAGATTTCAGTCCAGTTAATCCATTTGCCATCAACTGAGTTTGCATGCAAGCATATTCTGTTTGTTTGTTTTTTTTCTCTTGACATTTGACTTCCAAGTTTGCCAAATAAGGAAGAGTCATTCTGCTTTTCCTTGCAACTGTATTGGTTCTGTGCAATGAGTGTTTCCTGGAGCTTTAGTACCTGCTAATGTTTAGTTTGCTTAGCTGGGTGTGTGCACGTTGTGCAAACAGATTGCTGAGAAGGGAAGCTGGTTTTTCTTGCTCCTCTGTATGTTGTTCTGGAAGCACGGTGCTATAGTTAGAAAAAAGGATGAGCTGGCTATTACACTGTAGGCAAGTTATGCTTTATTTGTTAAATGTTCTCGATATGATAAGTTTCTTTATTTCTTAGGTGGCACTGCCCCTCTTTCTTCCCCTACCATAGATTTGTATGTAGGCGTGGGCTTCAGAAAAGATAAAAGATGTGAAAGAAAACTGTGTACATGGGGTATGTTTGGTGGCTACCTAGTGATGCTGTTTTAGTTTTGAACTTTATTTCTGCTCTCCATGTGACTGCACTCAGGATACATACAATTGCTGTGCTTTAGGCAGTGCATGTATGAGACGTGGCTCCTTCCTCCACCGTCCAAGCTGGGTGGATTAGATTAGGGCTCTGCGTGTTACAGTCTGCAGTCAGTGTCAGCATGAGGTAGGGGTGGGAGCTGCGGCCTCTTGCAGATGTGCCCGAGGCAGCAGTGCTGCTGCTCAGCTCCCAGCTGTGCCGCTGTGCCTCGTTTCTCCTACCCTGCGGGTGTGCTGTCCCAACCAGCCACACTGTCTCAGCTTGTGATGCGGGCAAGTCCGATGCACACTCCGGTGCACCGCTGCCTTCGGCTACTGTTGCTAGAGATTCCTTAGCATGGAAATGTTCTTGTTGCCTGTCTCAACTTCTGTGCTAGTAAATGTGGTTAGCACAGACAACATTACGGTACTGGCAAAGAGTTTTTTGGCAACTGCAGGTGAAGGCCCTATCACTCATGGCATGTGAGGTTGTGCCAGAGCTCCCGAATCACTGTACTGCAGTGCACATTAAATCTGCTGCCTCCATTGCTGAGTCACTTGTTCCTTGTGCTGCCTCTAAGTAAACATAATGGCTTGATGGTGGGTGTAATTTCTTGTAACAGCACCACTGAAGAAAAGAGGATAATTCCTCTCACTTTATCTAACTTCCTTTCAGTTCTCCCTCTCCTGGAGATACTTCCCTTCCTTCAGAGACAGGGAAGCAATGAGGGGAAGGAGTTTCGGAGTGCAGAGGAGCTGATAATATGCTGTATTGAGGGGGATACAGACACCAGTGACAGTGATGTTCGCTGCATCTGTGATGACTAGCAACATAGCAAAATGCACTGCATTGACTGTATTTCCTATGTGTTTTTAACCATAATCTATCACAAAAATTGTTTGTTTAGTTTCTGGTTGTTTCAAGAAGCTCTAGCAGCTGTGCATTTAGCAAAAATAAACAGTATGCTCTTCCCCACTCTAAAGTTGCTTTTTATTTTTTAGACAAATACTAAATGACTTTGTTTTGTTTTGATAAGATGACCAACTGCTGTCTGCACAGTCGTGGTACTTGTACATAGTGGATGGAGGTATATGGCATGGTATATGGCACCATATAATAATAATGTCAGCAGTGCCTCATTCTGCAAGACGTGCCCTGTAATAACAAGAGTCTGTTTTTTCTAATCTTCTAACTATAGCTTGGGAGAGGAAGAGACTGTTCTAGACATAACCTTTTGACAGAGATACAAGAAGCAGGAAAAGCAAATAAATTGTCCCAATGAACTGTTATTTTATCCCTTTCCTTCAGGGAAAACAACCACACACTCAAAGGGCTCACCTATGTAACGTCTTCTCCTTGGGTCAGCTCATTAGCAAAGGAGGACGAATTAGTTATTTTTCAAATCTAGTGGTGGATTGTTGCATTTCTCTGACTTTCAGAATTAATACTGTAGCCCAAATCAAGTGTAGATTAAAGCGATTGCCATCCTATTAGGGGATTTTTTGTTTTTCCATGTACCCTAATTTGTGATCTAGTACTGCCAAAATGCTCCATCATATGACATCTTCATTCAATTTTGGATGAAAATGACTGAATTTCTTAACCAGCCATGAGGCGACTTAATGAAACATTAGAAGTCTGTTAAATGGAGTGTGTATTTATGTTAGTACATTGTACTTTTTCTTTGTTTTTATCCTATGCTGGTTCATATACTTGGCTTTTGTTGTTTATTCTAGACCATTTGGAGATAGAGTACAAAAAAAAAAAGTAGTGTAGAAAATGAGACATTTTTCAGACTATCCTTAAATGCAAACCCAAGCACCATCTCTAATTATCTGTTGTCTAAAGCAGAGAATTCTTAAGTGCTAGTTTTATTATAAACAGTATCTCATTATTACTACTAATACTACTTATTAGCCTCCATTTTATATATCAGGGGTTCCTGCTGTTGTTGATATCCCACTAATTCTTTTTAACTAATACTTCTGTAACTGAATCAACCACAAAAAGTCTGAGGGCTAAAACAGTCAGTTGCTGTGAAGTGGGTGAAGTTTTATGGGGCTCTACCTTCTTGTACCAGTACTTAGCAGAATAAAGGCAATGGTATCACCAAATTTTGGCACAGAGACTGTGAGATAGGAAGGACGCAGGAACAACATGGCATTTTGCTTGCCTAGATGGGCTTCATGTAGCAAAAAGATACCTTAACTGTGCCCGATCCTTAAAAAAACAGCCTTGCCATTGTAATGTTGCCAAAGAAGTGGGATAATTTAGCCTATGGAGGCTTTG
>NW_010587530.1:117815-175804 GCF_000705375.1 Tinamus guttatus | reverse complement strand
TGTGCTTGTAATGTCTTTAAAGGGAATCCTGCTTGAAAAATGTGAGCTTCTCTTGCCATGTTTGCTTGGGTTTCAGTAGCAGAGCAATGACTGATTAGGAAATCTATGATTTTCCTCTCAGGTTGAATAGGAGAGAAGAAATTGGAAGGCTAAGATCAGTGCTAAATCTTACTGTCAATTGGTTGATACAGATGTGCTTGAAAACTGGCAAACAGAGAACGTGGGTTATTTCAGCATCTAATCTGTTATTGCAGCTCTGAACACGGGGGCTACATTGGCTCAGTGGTTTGGAGGAGCCAACCAAAGCAATACAGGAAAACCTGAGAGTGCTGATTTCCAAGACCGGTGTTAGTAATATTACATCTTGCCATTGCCAAGTGCAAGATCATTAAACAGGCTGCTGTGCTGACTCTTTAAGACAGAATAGTTTTGTTAATTCAGAAAATACTTTAGCATACATAAAATTAGTTGAACATAAAAGCATGATAAAGCTCTATTTTTCTGAAAGTTGGCAAATCGAGCATTATCATATAACAGCTGTAACCTGTTTATCATAAAACTTGTGACAAAAATATCATGAATTTCGCAAGTGGGAAATAGTCTCCATAATGCAAAATCTGACATAGTTTCTGTTGACTTTAAAAGCAAGATGCAATATTTGCTCTGTGAATGTAGAATGAATGTAATTAACCTAAAAGGTCAGCTGTCAGCATGAGATCAGTATTTTGTGAGTGGACAGCTCTCCAGCAAGTCTGCTCTCATGTTTCCGAGCCTGTCTCATCTGACTTGGAAAGCGGCATAATTTGGAGATGAGCTGCATCATCGGGTTGTGCCTGGGGGCAGTAGGAGAAATCCCTCCAGTCTGTCCTTCCTCGTCCTCTTGTTGCCAGCTTCCTCATGCCTTCAAACTTGTGGCCATTGTCTCTGACACCAGCACGTAAATCCATACTGTTTCCTTGCTTATTCCTAACCGTGGCGAGGGCTTGCTGGGATTTCTCCATCAATGTAGAATTGAGATCCTGCCTTCTAATTACCTGCAGGTGTTTCCTCTAGCACCAATTGTGCTTTTGGAATTTAGGATCTCCTTGCTGATGAAAGTTGTAAGAAGTTAATGGAGTGATCTGTGGTCTGATGCAGGAGGGTGTAGATCGCCCTGGTTATGCATTGTCAACTTAGTCACTCTGGATTTCATATTTGGGAAAAACATGTGCCCCTCTGTGGAGGGAGCAACATCTCCCAGGTTCTCCAAGGACTGTAGCTAATTTGCTTAGCTAAAGGGAAACTTCTGGCTAGGAGTACAAGCTTCTTTAAAGGAAAAAGAAGCTCAAAGAGCATGGTCAGAAGTCAAGATAGAATATGGCAAGAATGCTGTACAAAGACTCCTGTGAAACATTTTTTGTTTTCTCTTGCTTGTTCTTCCCCATTAAATAGGAAGTGGATTTTTTTTAAACTTCCATTTTTCAATAAAACTCAGCTTTTCCAGTCATCAGTGCATCTCAGAATGGTAATGCTATGTATCAGCTACACTACCTATACTACCTCTGCGAGGCAAACTTCCCAACAGAAATACAGACCACCTTGACCAGTGAAACAGCCTAGCCTATTCTTTGTGGACTGAACTTACCTTTATGTGCATTTTGCACCAGTAACCCGTATCCCCAACGACTATGTTGTTAGGATTTGGGATGAAGCAGCTAATGTTTTGCTAGCAAAGCAAAGAAAGAAGAGAGCCTTCTTGGTGGTCAGACTATAATTTGCATGTTGTATTTTTTGCTTTACTTAACAGCTAAATTGTTCACATAATTATTAGCCTGAACAACCGCCTCAAAGAGTTAAAAATAATCAGTGGCCCATTATTTTATTTTTCTACCAAAAAAAAATAATGTAGAGAAACAGGGTAAAATTTTTTGTGCCTTGGAAGTTGTACCTTTTTTTCAATTTGAAGCTAAGTGTTTACTGAGAGTGTGAGGGTTGGGTGTTCCAACTAGCTGACCAAAAGTTTTTGATGTCTTCATGGTGGCTGTTTTCAAATAGGGTCAAGTTTAGTGCTTCAGTATTGACTGTGGTGTCTTTTCTGTTCTCTGTTTTTGTTTGGGCACTGCTTATTCTTTAGGAAATCTAGAAAGGTATAAAGTGATATTTGTCTCACTTCTGGGTGTCTACATTTTAAACATTGTATTCAGCTTCTAGGACATGTTCTAAATTAACTGTCTACAGCAAGTGGATAAATTACTCCTTAAAAGTTCCTGTTATTCTCCATTGACTGTAAAGTGGGTGTAATCAGTGATGAGCTGAGACATAGGTGTGTAGGTATCTTTAGGTGAATCCATCTTTAGCCGTCTGCTATCCTTCCTCTTGTTAATTTGTGCTTTTTTTCTGAAAGTAATTTCATATAAATCAATAGATTTGCTCGTTTTTTTTTCCCAAGATGTTTACTGAAGGATTGCAGTATTAACAAGGTGAATATAATCATTTAAATGTATCACAGTAGGAAGCTGCAAATTGTATTTCACCAGGCAGAGTGCTCAGTAGAGCACAATAATCATTCCCATCCATAAGAGAGTAAATAAATGACAGCACATAGAAAACAGGGTGCAGACGGTCCCAGAGACAACTCGTTGATCTGCTGGAAGTAGACCTTCCTTCTTTGGCTTTCACACTATTAAAGATTTAGCTTTTCTTAAATCAGACCTTGATAATAATGCAAAGATCACTTCCATTTGTTTCTTCTTCTGTCTTTCAGGTAGTTTGAAATAAATATATCCAGTTTTTCTGTGGCTCCAACCTGCACTTATGCCAAGAAGTGGATTCTGATGCCGGTTGTGCATCCAAACCAAAGGTGGACAGCGAGCCTGTGAGCTGGGTCAAGAGGGCATTGTGCTACCAGGAACATGACTGGCTTCTTTGGAAAGGAAATGGAGACAAAGCCTTTATTTCTTGTGTGACTGGAACATTTGTCCAAATACCTCTTGATTGTGTGAATCTTGTAATTCTGCCCTAAACGTGCCTTTGGACCCGTGTAAATAAATCATCAGAAGAATTGCTTGGACAAAGCAGTCACTGAAGGAGTGTCTATTGAGGAATCATGACCAAGCACTTGGAGGTCATAAATTTGTCGTTTTTGTTGGAACACGAAAGGGAAACAATATTGGGAGTGTTGAAGAGAGATGAATATCTGAAAAAAGTTGAAGATAAAAGGATAAGGTAATACTTATTATTATTATTATTATTATTATTTTAAAAAAAAGCCTTTCTGTGATTAAGTGTTCTTGTGGCCTCCTGTGAAGATTTTCTAGATGCTCCGGGGGAAGGATGAGCAATGGGTGGTGGTGGAATTAGTTATAACTCAATCAGATGTGTTTTAAAAAGAGAGAAAAATTCTTGTTAGCGCACCTAAGTGTTAGTGTCCGTAAGTAAAGGCATGATAGCAAAGTGTCTGTTTCTTCAAAGAAAAGAAGAAAGATCAGAAACTTTAATGCTAGGACTATCTTTGGCACACGGAATTTCTGAGAGTTATTTTCTTCTACTAATGATCTCATGTAAGGCTAATCTGCCGTCTATTGCTTATGTGTACTTCGAATTAATGTCTTTTAGAACCATGGTGTTGCTTGAAAGTTGTCATTTTGTCTTCGTAAGTTTGTGTAACACTTAAAATGTACTGAAAATGGTTTAATGAAATTTGATTATTGCTCTAAAAACACATCCAAACTCTCTTTATTGATTTTTACATTTACATTTTTACATTTAAGATCCCAAAATTTCTTTTTCGTATTCTCAAATGTTCAAATAGCCTCAAGGAAATGAAATATATATGCTAGGTTTGTGCATGTGTCTTGAATGCAAGTGAGCCTTTTAGAAATGAATGCTGTGTTTCAGTAAGGAAGGTAGTTTAATTGTTTCTGTGGTAGAGTAAAAATGAAACACTTGATTTTCTAGCTAACAGGTTCAGAGTGTCACTGAGAGCTTAACTCATGCCGATAGTGATCAAAAATATCCAGTAAGGGTTTTTGAATTTCATAGTCTGTAAATTTTGCCCAGTTTGGTAAGGCTGGAAGAAGACACTGGATGGGAAAAGTAGGGACTTAGGGAGTGTTGGCAGAGTCTGTATGTTCTTTTCTGAGCAAAAAAGTTGAAAGTGAGAGAACAATGTGTGGAGGCAGGTTGAGTCAGGGGCTTCAGATGATGACTCAAATTCAATTAGTTTATCTAAATCTCAGTTCTGTAAAGGTTTCTTGTATGCTTTCCCGATATGTTGTTGCTGCTCCTTCTGCCTCTTCCCTTTTAAGGGTTTGGTTTTTTTTTTAGAAAAGGAAACTTTTAAAGTTTTCAATTGTGTTAGTTCTGAAAAGCAAGTTTAGCATGGATGTGCGCAGTACTTGATGGGCATACTTGATGGGCACAGTACTTGACTTCTGGGCATAAACCAGTGTTTGCTGGTTTCAGTCCACGTATCCCTTGTGACTTGCTAAAAAGCATCTGAAAAAAGTGCGTTCAGAAGCTGTTCTCAGCAAACTGAATTTGTAAAGCCACTCTAAGTTAACCACCAATTTCGGAAGTCTTCTTTAGAAGTTAAATGTTTGTTTAACCGGGGATATATGGTGGCTTATCTACCAGGTGGGCTAAACCTGGCTTGCCTTGCTTAGTGCAAGACTGGGAAGGAAGGATGTTGCTTGGTGGTGGTAAGAGCAAATTAATTGCATTGTCTCTTTCATGATTCTTACGAAGATGAAAACAGAAGACGAGAAAACAAATGGAGCACTGTTTGGTTTAGGCATTGTGCATATTTTTGTAAGAGGATAAGCATTTCAGTTTTCTAAGGCAGTCCCATGCCAATAGTCAGTAGTCAAAGACCTTAAGAAAAGATCAAGTCAATCTGAAATATCAGAGTAATCATGAGGAATACATACATCCTTCTGGTTTCTATTGACAGCAGTCGATTTTAGATTCACAGCGTACTTGGAGAATTGTCATCAAGGCATTAAGTATCTAATAAGGGTAGAAAGTAGTCTATAAAAGACTTCTAAAATGTGCAGGCTATGTGAAGAGCTGAGTGGGTAACTCTGCTTCCTTGGTGACTCCATAGTTTTTCTTCTGGATGCAGGCTGGCAAGAATATCTTCAATTATGGCTCATATGTATGCTTCCGAGAAACGTGTTTTGTCTTTGGAATGCCATTTGATGCAATCTGTTTCATATTTTATGGAAGTACTCTGCAGAAGAAGGAGTCATTTTATATTTATTTGCCATGCATTTTTCATTCTATCAAGATGCTTACTCGCAGATTACACTGAAAAATGCGTTTTAGTCTGTTCCACTCTTTCTGAAACTGCCTTGGTAATTATTTTCTCTTCTCCTAGCAGTCTTCAAAAGCCATTGTAACCTGAAAGGCTCTCTTTAGTCGACATGAAAGCACTAGTAAGTGTAGGAGGATATCCTAAGTAGTGGAATTATTAACAGTTCTGCTCATAATCAGTGTTCATGCATGTGTTCTGAAGTGCAGGTGGCTGTTCTTGGTTTTTATTTGACATGCAAATATTTCACCTTCATGTGAGGAAAAATGTAGAAGGCAGCAAGGTACTGTATCTGTTGTCCAGTTAGATAATACAAACAGGCAATGCTTTTAAGTATTAGGGTTTATTTATGTTCTCGACTTTCAGCATGCATTCAGTATAACTAGAACTCTAGTTACAGTTATGTTGTTTTTCTAATAGCTGACTTGCTGGGAGAAATTTGCTTCCAGAAGATGACAGTCAAGACCGAGAACTGAAATGGGTGATTTTCTCCTGTCTTTTCACTCTTAAAAATAAATTTGTTCTCTTCATATGCTTTTTATGAAAAATGACATCATGATTAATGTGTATGGTGGCAAGTTGAGAAGCTGAAACAAAATCAAAGAGTGTGTTTGCTGAAAGAGTTTACATTTCTGTTCTTTTGAGTAAATAAATGACATAACCCTGTGCATCCAAAGAGCTCCACAGAGGCAATTTAAAATATTAACTCTGTTAGAATACAGGAGAAACTATTAGCATGGCTACCACTCCATGGGAACTATAGACAAGTACTTCCCAAAAAGTTTTAAAATTTGAGCAACAGGATTGGAAATTGATCTGTCTGCTAACTATGCACTTGGACATGTTTTAAGTGCAAAATGATTTGTGGGTTAATGTATAGTAAGATATATGGTCTGTGCTTGTGCAAGGCTGCCTATAAATAATATTGTTTGTGACCTTATTTTAAAACACATTGTTCATCTGTGCGTATATGAGAGGAAAGGAAGCTGCTTGTCTGGCAGCAGTCTCATTTGACAGGTAAATCTTTATATTTAACACATTGTTATTTGAACCAGTTTTGTTTTTTTAAAGGAAAAGTGGTAACTATTGTTGATCTCCTGAAGGTAGATGCCTGTTTTGCTCTCAGTTATTCTTTGCAATGGAGAGTCCTCCATTGGTGAAATAATTAATGACTGTTCTAATGGTGATTCATTCTCCTATTCTAATACTCTGGATACAACTGATTTTATTCTCTATTAGTAAGAAACCAGCAAGGTTTTTTAAGTTTTATTTATTTTTTTATTATTTTTTAATCTTGGTAACACTTTCTAGTTGAGGGGGGAAGTTATTGAGGAGAAAGGTTGATTTGTAGGTTTTTGTGTTCACTACAGTCTTCAGTCTCATTTCAGTTCACATACTTCTTTTTTTCCTGTTCTCTTGCCTCCATTCTGTCATTTATTGCACTGATTTTATTTGCCTTTACTGATTCATTCGTTTTCCCCCTATTTTTTTCATTGTCGTCAATATGCCTCTCTTACTCAAATGTTCTTTAACAGTGTCTATAATACAAATCTATTACATAACTCAAATGAGAAAATTTGTGCTTATAAAATAAGCACCTAAAAATGTATTCAGTTTTTTAATCCTTCTGTGAATTGTCAGTAAAATAAGCTGCTACTTTCCAGATACTTTGTCAGACAATGGAGGAAGCCAGTTTCTTTTCCAAGGTGGTGCTGGGAGCCAGTCTGGGGAGAGGATCTCCTTTCTCCTTCAGCCACTGGAAGAATGAGTTTCTCAGTTTCTGCATGGAAAAGTTCTCCTGTAGTATCTCAGTTCATAGGTGCACAGCTTGAAATGGAGAATATGGCCACACTTCTGTGCAGGAAACATGGCTTTCTTAGGAACAAGTCCAAGACAGAAGCAATTTCTACTTTCTGAACCTGTTTTCTTGCTTAATCCTTTAATTACAGTTTGCTGGGACAGTTTTTTCTACTGTATTTTATTTCAACTTTTGAACTCTGAAACAAAAATGTAAATACGTAAGTTCTGCTGCTCCACATCTTTTTATAAGAAAAAGCTTTCAAAAATAAAAAACTGAAGAGAGAAGCAGGAGACCTCAGAACAATCAAACTGAGGAATCATATTTGTCATTGCATTCAGTAGCAGTGCTCCCTCCTCCCCCCACAAAAGGAGAAGAAGGGAAGCGAGAGTTAGCTATAAAAGTTTCAAACTAAAAATAAGAATTCCAAAATTTTACTGAAATTAAAACAGTCATTTTGGAGGAGGATTGGATTAGGGAATGTTTAAGCAAAGTCAATGGATCTTGCTGGACTGTTCCTGCAGGTGCTGTGGGAGCTGGCTGGTGTCACAGCAGTGCTAATCTCTGTAGTCATTGGAAGGTTGTAGCCATGGGGGAAGGTTCCAGAGGGCTGGAGGAAAGGGAATGTGGCCCCAGTCTCCAGGAAGGGCAAGAAGGAGAGTCTGGAGAGCTGCAGGTTGACCAGCCTCACCTCACTCCATAGGGTGATTATAGAGCAATAGTTCTGAAGACCATTTCCAAACATGTGAAAGGGAAAGGTGATGAGTGGGAGTGGTCAATGTGGATTTGTGAAAAAGTTGTCGTTGGTGACACAAAGTCTAGCTGGAGGCTAGAGGCTGAGCACTAGCCAGGGCCCCAAGTGTTAGTGCTGGGTCCGGTCCAGTGCTGTTCAGTTTGTTCGTTAGTGACCTGGATGAAGGGGCAGAGCACAAGTTTGCTGGAGATGCAAAGCTGGGAGGGTGGCTGATCCCCTGGAAGGCTGGGATCGGCAGGGAACGGCAGTTCAGAGGGAGCCAGACAGGAGAGAGGGGCAGAGAAGGAAGCTCATGAAATGCAGAATCCTTAGAGGGGAGGACTAGCCCCAGGCGCAGGGCAGGCCAGGCACTACTGGCTGGAAAGCAGCTCTGCAGAGAAGCAACTGGGAATGCTGAGGGACATAAAGGTAACAGGAGCCAGCGAGGCACCCTCATGGCCACAAAGGTAACAGGAGCTGCATGAGGCAGAGTCTTAGCGATGAAGCTTGTCATGGTGGGTGCGTTCAGTTGTAGCAAAACTTCCAAAAGTCTGAATGGCATAAGGCATTATACTGTAAATATGCTATATAGTTCTTCTGCCTGCTCTTCATAACCCCCAGGGTTGCTACTATTCCAAGAATTTTCCCTATTAATACTTCTGTTGCATTCTTAATTATTGCTGGCTATTTCAACAGAAGATGAAAAGATGCTGCTTTGTATCTAAGGATAATATTTTTCTGAGAAATTAAGTGAATCCAGATGCGATTGTTTGGCTCTCTTGGTCTGCTCTTTGTGTTGCTGAAATATTTTTCCTCTCCTTGCCTGGATTTTCAGGAATTTTCGGGGAGGTTGGACTAGATGATCTGTAGAGGTCCTTTTCAACCTTAAGCATTCTGTGAATCTAAAAGGACCTGTAGCTTTAGCTGTTTATTTTAAATTCCAATACTTGCACTTCCTCCCTTAACACAGCTTGTTCTGAGTGGAGAGCATCTTTGTGGTACCATCTTTACAGGACATTGCTGGGCACCAGCTGAAATAAGAAACATCCTGTTTGATGTGTTTGAGAAGGGGATAGCAAAAGTGGAGTGGCTGAGATGCAAAAGGAGATGTTGGAAGCAAGAGACAAGTCCTGGGGCTCCAGTAGGTTGGTGCATCCCTTTCTGCTGTCAGTTCAGAGTGGGGAAATGGGTCATAAATTGGTGGGGTAGCTGAAAGGGCTACGCTGAGGCTGTGGTCTAGGTTGCGGGTGCAAACTAGGTCTGCCCTTCCTCTTCTTTTTCTCAGGTCTGTGTTTTCTGGACTCAAAAGTCTCCTTCTGACAGCAGCATTCCCTGTGCACTCTGAGCACTGCTGGGAGAGCCCATGCAACAGACCCAGTGCAAGCAGATGATTTCAGCAAGCTCGAGAAGGGTCGGAACGCCAAGCTGTGGCCAGATTAAGAACTTCCAAGAGAAGGGCACTTAGCCCTGGCAGGGAGGGTTTCAGCCTGGAAGGTGCTGCCTGCTTTGCATCATGTGAAAGTTCAATCTTCAACTGCCCTGAGATCAGCGAGTCCTAAAAGTGGCTGTGCTAAATTAAAAGGGCCATGTAATCCAGTAATTTTTCTCTGAGAAATTCATGCTACTGAAAGGGGAGGCAGGATATCACCAAGCACTTTGTCAATGTTTGATGATATTTAGTGAAATTTAAATGGCCGCAGTGCAGCGATACTTAGATGGCTTCGCAAATGCTAAAAGACACTCCATGACAGTTGTGGTTCAGATAGGTGGATGCAAGCTCTCTGCTAAGATAATGCAGTTCAGAACCTTCCAGTAGCAGTATTATTATTTTGTCTTGATTTTGAACCCAGAACACTGACCTTTGCTATTTGATGAACACGGGCTTGTCTGGAAGGTTTATCAAAGTAAAAGAAGGCAAAAACTGCCTTCGCTGTTGTGCAGGTCACCGGGCTGCATCTGGAACTGTGTCCTGGCCAAAGGAAGGAAACGAGATGGACTTGCAGCTAACCATGTCATTACAGGAAGTAGGTAGACATAATAAGCAGTTAACAAGCTGCAAGAACAGTTAGCAAAGCACCAAGAATGCTCAAAAGACCTGGATAGACTTTTGAGGGTTATGGCACAGGAGAAAAACTCTTGGGCTTGAGTATGGAAAACAAGAATCAGAAACTTGTACAAAGAAGAAATCACTCTTGGCCAGAGCAGAGGATAGTCATAGTCTATCTGAAGGAATTGGACATCCCTTTTCCAAAGTTTTCAGAGCATCCACATGCCGGCCGGCTGCAGAGCACCATTATTTCTGGGATCCCAATGAAAGCAGAATGGGAGCCAACCCTCTAATCTGACCATATGTCCACAAATAACCTAGAGTTTACTCCCCAATGAGTCATTACCCACCTGAACAAGCTCCACTGGGGTTGCAGTCCATAGTCTTGTTTTGGTTTTGCCCTCTGAAAGTATTTGTTTTCTTCCTTCAGCGTTTTTACTGATATTTTTTTTTTTTAGTGAAGCCAGTATCCAGATTTTCAAATCCCCCCTGAAATGATGTGTGTGCAGAGCCTGTCAGTTCAGTTAGCTGCTGTGCTGCATGATGGGGAGACTCCGGATGCTTGTGACTAATAGGGAGGGTGTGAAAGAAGGCACTGGGGCTGAGACAGAGGACAGCAACACGCTGGCAGATTAATCCAGAAGAACCTGGCAGGTGTTGAGTAGGAGCCATGCTAAGGGAGTGTTCTGGGGTACGTTGGACTGCAGGAAGGGGTTGAAAGAGTGGAGGAGCTTGAGCTTTGTTTTTCTGGAACCTGGGAGAGAGTGGGAGACTGTAGTTGTATTGGAAAGGTTCTCTGGTGTGAAAGGGGCCTGAGGTTGAGCGGACAGGACCTCATTGAGAGTTGTTGAGAGTATATAGGGGTTTTGTCAACATACTGCATGAGCAATTGGAGATAGTGACTGTGCCCTCTATTTGGCACTTGTGAGTTCACTTCTGGTGTACAGTTTGGGGCTCCCCGGTATGAGAGAGCATGTTCAGAGGAGGTCTGGATTAGAGGGCTGGAGTCCATGGCGGAGGAGGAGGAGAGGCTGAGGGAACTACATTTGTTCAGCCTTCAGAAGAGACCTGACTGTTGCTGCTGTAGTTTTCAGCTGTTTAATGGGAGAAGAAGGAGCCAGACTCCTCCTGGAGATGCACAGCATAAAGATACGCAGTGGGGTCAAACTGGAAAGTGGGAGATTCCAGATAGATACCAGGATGTTTTTGGTTTGTTTTTGTTTAAACCATAAAGATGGTCAAATCTGGAAGAGATGCCCAGAAACGTGTAATTTGAGATGCTCAGAATCCAACTGGACAAGGCCCTGGGCAGCCGGACCTGCTTGACTGTGCTTTGCAGGTTTGGATTTGGTGACTTCCAAAGTTCCCCTCCAGCCTGCGTGACTCTGGGATCAGTGTGGCAGGGGTCAGAGCTAGAAGCTCTGCTCTGGGAGGGAAAGGTCTAGAATACAGATGAGGAATAGGAGTGCAAGGAGCTGTTGGTAGGAGTTTTGGGTTACAATGGGGCTGTGCTTGAATGCCTTGATTTGGGAAAATGAACATTAATATTGCCTCTCTCGTCTTCTTTCCTAATTCTTCACTGTGCTTTTTTTATTATTTTTCTCCTTTTCTATTGGAAATGTGATAGTTATATCTCACATGTTGTTATTTTCTCTTTAAGGACCTGACTCGTGTACCAGTGGAATTGGAGCCATCCATGTTAGGTCTTACATGTCAGTATTTTTATCCTTCAGGGTCGGTGGCAGAAGCAGTAATACGCAAGTCACCCTATTTAAACAGACAGTCTTAAGTTTTTAAATTAGTGGTGTTCTGCTGTGGTGCCACATCTGTTTAGTTTTCAATGCATTTTAAGTGATTCTTTGAATAGCCAGCGCAGAGCTGCCTATACATACGTAGCTATCTCTACACGCGTGGTACTATGCACGCACTAATTACAAGAAAGATTTGATTTTATTTTTTCTCTTCTGTGGAAGCACAAGATAGTTGTGAGCTGCAGGCAAGCTGGGCTCTGCATGCCTTGAATTATTGACAAGGGACAGGCCAAGATGGGCCCAGAACCGTTCAGCTCTCTGCAGTCAGTGGTACTGATCTACCAAAAGACTGCTTATTTTCTTCTTGATTACATGTCTGACAGATGGAGTGTAGATTTATTCTTCTTTGTATTATATGTGTCTGAAAATAAAGTGAATGTATAAGACATATTTGTATTGTACCTATTTGTGCCTTGACACTAAACCTTAATCAGAAGATTTATACAATTTATGAGAAGGCAGAAGTATTACCAGACCTGCAAGATGTTTTACCTTTACAGCACTCAAAACTCAGCTACATCTTCAAATTAAATCATGTATTTTCTCCTAGGAAATTGAAAAATGAGCTGCTGGAAGTGAGAAGGAAAGGTGGAAGCCGCCACTGTCAGCAGGACAGCAGCAGGGTCTGTGTTCGCTGTCAGAAAAACCTGGGCCTAATCTTTGACCGGGGAGACCTGTGCCAAGCCTGCAAGCTCAGAGTTTGCAACAAGTGTCGTGTCGTGGGAACCGATGGGCAGTGGAAATGCTCCGTGTGTGCCAAAATTGCGTAAGTTGTGAAGCTTTCCTAAATTCGGTTAGTGATTACCTCATTCTAAGTAACTTGTGCTGTTGTTAGTGCTTTATATCCCCTTAGTACAAAAGCATACATGTAGAAGACACACAATGGGAGAGGCTTGTCTGATGTTTTTATTTGCTGCACTACTTGGTAGTATCTTTTTTTTCCAGTTCAAACTAGATCTCATTCTTTCTAAAGAAAGCTGCAAGCGTTGCAGATACTAAGCTGTTGCGGTGGAAGGCCTGAAAGTGGTGGAGAATCAATGCCAGAACAATGACAATCTATTCACATTATTTAGACACAGATATAATAAATAATAACGGAATTACAAACCATTGAGGCCGATATATTCCAACTAATATGGTAAGGGGATTCGTGAGGAAACAGATGTAAAAACTGGGTGTAAAAGCACTTCAAGTTGTGGTTCTGTCCTTGTTCTTTTTCTGTGTTTATAGAACAACTTTTCCCCATGAAAGGAAAAAGCTGAACTTATAAAATTTGCTCCTTGGATGTTTCACAGAATCACAGAATGGTTGAGGTTGGAAGGGACCTTGAGACCTAGTCTAAACCCCCTGCTTAAGCAGGGACACCTAGAGCACATGGTACAGGGTGGCATCCAGGCAGGTTTGGAAGATCTCCAGAGAAGGAGACTCCACAACCTCTCTGGGCAGCCTGTTCCAGGGCTCTGTCACCCTCACAGGAAAGACATTCTTCCTCATGTGGAGGTGGAATTTCCTGTGTTTCAACTTGTACCCGTTACCCCTTGTCCTGTCACTGACCACCGTGGAGAAGAGCCTGGTCCCACCCTCCCTACATTCACCCCTCAGGTACTCGAACATGTTGATCAAATCTCCTCTCAGCCTTCTCTTCTTCAGACTAAACAGGCCCAGCTCGCTTAGTCTTTCCTCATACGACAGATGCTCCAGTCCCTTAATCATCTCTGTGGCTCTCTGCGGGACCCTCTCTAGAAGCTCAATGTCCTTCTTGTACCGGTGAGCCCAGAACTGCACCCAATACTCGAAGTGCGGCCTCACCTGAGCTGACTAGAGGGGGAGGATCCCCTCCCTCGACCTGCTGGCAACGCTCCTGCTGATGCAGGCCAGGATCCCATTGGCCTTGGCCACGACGGCACATTGCTGCCTCATGGGTAACCTGTTGTCAACCAGGACTCCCAAATCTCTCTCTGCGGAGCTGCTTTCCAGCAGGTCAACCCCTAATCTTCATTGGTGCCTGGGGTTATTCCTCCCCAAGTTCAGAACCATGCACTTGTCTTTTTTGAACTTCATGAGATTCCTCTCTGCCCAGCTCTCCAACCTGTCTAGATCTCCCTGAACGGCAGCACAGCCCTTGGGAGTGTTGGTCACTCCATCCAGTTTGGTGTCATCTGCAGACTTGCTGAAGGTGCACTCAGTGCCCTTGTGCAAGTCATTGATGAATGAGTTGAAGAGCACCAGGCCCAGTACTGCCCCCTGAGGGATACCACAGGCCTTTAACTAGACTCATCCCCATTTATCACCACCCTCTGGGCTCTGCCATCCAGCCAGTTCTCAATCCACCTCACTGTCCACTCATCCAGTCCATGCTTCCTGAGCTTCCCTATGAAGATGCTATGGGAGACTGTGTCGAAAGCTTTGCTGAAATTAAGGTAGACAACATCCACAGCTCTCCCATCGTCCATCCAGCCGGTCACCTCAATGCAGAAGGTTATCCACTTGGTCAGAGATGACTTCTCCTTGGTGAATCCATGCTGACTACTCCTGATCACCTTCTTTTCCTTGACATGCCTAGAGATGGTCTCTAGGATGAGCTGCTCCATCACTTTTCCAGGGATGGAGGCGAGGCTGACTGGCCTGTTATTTCCCGGGTCCTCTCTCTTGCCCTTTCTGAAGACTGGAGTGATGTTGGATTTCTTCCAGTCCTCAGGCACCTCCCCTGCCCTCCATGACCTCTGGAAAGGTCGTGGCTGTTTAGCATTAGATAAAGTCAATTGTTACATGACGGGAGGTGAATAAGTTAATCTTCACATTTTTTGATGTTGTAGTGGTGAATATGGGCAATGGGAAAGGTAGGTAGCAGACCCAAAGAGGTAGGCAGCAGTGGTGAAAAGGCAGAGAATAGGTATTGTAGCACAGGATGTCAGGATGTCACATTTTAACATGAGAATAGGTATTGTAGCACAGGATGTCACATTTTAACATATGTTCCAGATTATCTATTTCATATATGGCAAAATCTTGGAGAAATAAATCACGATTGGAATATTAATACAGGAGTTTGGAGCTTGACTCAGTAAAATAATCATGAAGGAAAGGAAATAGTCTAATAAATCTAGTTTACATGACCTCATGTAAGAACTGGATGGTATGAGGACAAAACCCGATAAAATAATCCTTTAAAAGGAAAAAGAATAAGAATAATTACATGGAGGGAGTTTCTTATAGGCTACCAAATTCATGAGATCCAGAAGATAAAGCTTTTCTTAAATAGCATCTGAGATGGAACCCAAATTGGTAAAAATGTCAGACTTCAGCTACCTAGTCAGTTAGTGAACAACAACTATAGCAGGACGCAGAGTTTTGGTTTTATGTCTTTTAACTTTAGCTTTATAAGCTTAATATCTGCTTTTAGCTAGATGCTTTAGGCTCTTTACAGTCGGTAGGGGTGCACATCTGGAGTTCAGTTTCTCTCACCTCTTCTAAGATGGAACATGTTGAAGTGGTTGAATAGGTGTTTTCAAAATGGTAGGGGTCAGGCTGAGCTCTTGAGGTTCTGTTCAGCCAGTTTTTGAGATGATCTCAGCTCTGTGTCTGTCAGAAATGATGGCTGCAGGTGAGATGACAAAGATGAACCCAGTACTACCCTTTAGAAATGAAGAAAGGGAAAACTAGGGATTTGTTGACTTTGTCAGCTTACGCATACTTTCTCAAAAAATGCTGTAACAAATGATCACTGTGCTGTTTGAAAGCACAAAAGCGATGACAGAAAGATGAGTAAGAGCTATCTTGAGAACAAATAATGCCAGAACAATTTAATCTCTTCTCTTGATAGGGTGACAGACCTCATGGCTAGCGGAGGAGCAGTAGATGACTTGTAACTTAACTTCAGCAAACCTTTGGATGTGTTCTCTCATGCCATTCTCATCAGCTTATAAACAAGGGAGATTATGCCCTGAAACAAATTTTGTCAGCATGATTGCAGAGCTGCCTAGAAAACTATGGAACTCTGCTCTCAGAGTAATTACCAGCATTTCAATGTCTCTCAAAAAAAATAAAACAGTGCTGAGTAGAATCTTTTGTGGGTTTGGTACTGTTACTTATTTTAGTTATGGACTTAGATGCAGCAGTTGAACATGTTGCTTATACTTGCAGGTGACATGAAACTGAGAGGTGCTGCAGGCAGGCTGAAGGACAAGGCTAGGATTCATAGCAGTGCCTACAGTTTGGAGAACTGATTTGAAGAAAAGGTAGATGGTGACTCCCCAAGGGCATGTGCAAGCACTACACTGACGAAATAAGCAGCTGCAGAAACAGAGAATGAAAAAAAATGCTGGTTTATTTAGATGTTTTTTAGAAAAGGATCTGAGTATTGTATTGATTGGAAACCTGAACATAATCAGCAGTTTTGTGCTATTGTAGAAGAGTCCAGCATCAGAGAGGAGTGTGCAAATAGGGTTATGAGCGGTAAAGAACATGATGCAGTGCTGCTTTTTGCAGAGTACTTTGTCCAGTTTTGTGTGGCACACGTCATACTTTGTGTTTCAAGGTGTGCTCCATGTTGTCCAGCTGCAGAAAGTTCAAGAGAAGATGGTGATCAGAAGCCTAGAAAATATGACATGGTCGCAGTAACATGTAACGGTATGGTCAGTTACAGTCTGTCTTAGTTCCCGGGGTTATTCCTCCCCAGGTGCAGGACCCTGCACTTGCCTTTCTTGAACTTCATGAGGTTCCTTTCTGCCCATCTCTCCAGCCTGCCCAGCAGCCTGTGAATGTCACCCCAGTCCTTTGGGGTATCAGCCACCCTCCCAGTTTTGTATCATCAGCAAACTTGCTGAGGGTGACTGTCCCCTCATCCAGGTCACTGATGAGTGAGTTGAACAAGATGGGACCCAATACTGACTCCCTGGGGGACACTGCTACTGCTTGGCCTCCAGCTGGCCTTTGCAGCCCTCATCACAACCTTAGCTTGGCCCCAGACAGTTGTCAGTCCACCTCACTGTCCACTCATCTGTCCCTCATTTCCTGAGCTTCCCTAGGAGGATGATATGGGAGACAGTGAAGATTGGTTAAGCATGACTTCCCCTTTGCAAATCTATTCTGACCACTCCTGATCTCCTTTCACATGCTTAGAGATGGCATCCAGGGTGAGCTACTCTGTCACTTTTTCAGGGATGGAAGTGAGTCTGGGTGGCCTGTAGTGGGTGGCCCTGGGTGGCCCTGGGCCCTCCTTCTTGCCCTTTCTGAGGCCTAGAGGGATATTAGCCTTCTTTCAGTCCTCCTGCACCTCCCCTGTTCTCTGTGACCTTTCAAAGATGATGGAGAGTGGGCTAGCAGTGACATCTGCCAATGCGCTCCCTCATCGCTCATGGATACATCCCATTCCTTGGATCTGTGGGTGTCGGGTTTTTCCTAACTGATCTCTGACCCGATCATTCTCAAATAAGGGAAAGTATTCCTTTCTCCAGACTCCCTGTCTTGTTCCCACAACATGGGATTCCAGGGGGCTGGTCTTCGTAGTAACGACTGAAGCGAAGAAGATGGCTGTGAATCTCTATCACTAGAGTCCCTGCCCCTTTCAGCAGTGCACCCATGTTTTCTCTACTCTTCCCATTGTTACTGATGTATTTGAGGAAGCCCTTCTTACTATTTTTGATATCCCTTGTCAAGTTCAACTCCAGAATTAACCTTGACCTTCCTATTCCTATCCCTGCATGCTGTTGCAGTGTTCCTATATTCCTGCCAGGTGACCTGTCCCTGCACTTTCTTCTTCTGTTTGATCCCAGTGCTCCTTCTTCATCCTGTCCCCTTTTCTGCACCTCTTGCTCATAGGGATGCAGTCAGCTTGAGCTTGGAGAAAGTGAGGCTTGAATACTAACCAGCTCTTTTGAACCTTCCTTCTTTATAGAGCTCAGGAGTTGGATTTAATGAAGATACCTCTTGGTATTTAAATAATTCTAGTGTAACTCCGTTCAGTTCCACTTTCCTCTGTCTCATTTTACTTTTCTGCAGAGAAAATTAGGATTTTTAGGCCTTTCGAATTACGCTTGAAGGAGGAGATGATAAAGTTAATGCAAATAGGCTCATCGACCAGACTCCAAGACAGAAGGCAAGGAAAACAGAATGGAAATCCAATGTTAAGAGACAGTTATGCTGTATGAGTAGGAAACAAAAGGCAGAAGAATAGGAGGAGGGATTTGGAGTTTTTTGAATTTTTTTTTTTTTAAGTTGTGTGGAACTGATCTGCATATAGCATTTGAGTCTGTCAAGCTGGATTTTTACACCATCCTACTGAGTTTGCAAAATGTGTCGTTAATCTTTCACTTCTTTCCCTCCTTTTGTTATACCTGCCTTGAGGAATGAACAGTTGTTGATACCAGCGTAGACACCTGTGTAGCAGGACGAGTTGTGCTGTTTCATCAGCAAAAGCAGGTCATGCTGGTGTTACTTTGAGACTCCTAAAAAGATGGGAGGAAGAAGCGGTCCCTGTGCACTCCCTTGGTTTTTGATGCTACTAATTCCTGGCTATTTTGCTTAGACACCTGTGTAGCAGGACGAGTTGTGCTGTTTCATCAGCAAAAGCAGGTCATGCTGGTGTTACTGTGAGACTCTTAAAAAGATGGGAGGAAGAAGTGGTCTCTGTGCACTCCCTTGGTTTTTAGTGCTACTAATTCCTGGCTCTTTTGCTAAAATTGTCCACAAGAATGTTTCCAAGTGCCCCTTCGAGTGATGGTGTTCGTGGTAACCAGTGCAAATGCCTGCTATTCGTGTGGGCATAATAGATGATTATATGTATAAGCATGGAAGCAAGTCTTTTGGAACTGTTGGAAAGGCCTCCTGCATTACACTTCGTGTCAGCAAAGAAGTTCTCATGCTTGTATTGAGTGTGTTTATTGGAAGCAATGATGTTTTTTTTATTGCAGGTTGAGGAGTAAAAATCCCTTGCAGAAATCCCTTGAATAAGGGATCCCTTATCACACAGATAATCTAAAATGGTTGCTGAAACCACATCTTGTGGCCATAAAAGGAAGTGCAAATATTAGATATGCCATTTCCTGCATGTTGCTTGATTTTGACCTTTGCTTTTGAGCAGCTTGAGGCCTGCATAATCATAGGTTGGGGTGCATTTAATGCCACAAAAGGACTTTCTATCACATAGTTTGTGATCAAATGCTATCATTGATCTGGTATTTTATGCTGGGTTTATGTCCAGCTACGAGAAAACCTTGGAAGAATCTAAGGCAAGTCACAAATATGCTGGTTTGAAGATTAGGTTATTTCTAAATGCATATTTAGAAATGGTAAAATAAGGTGTTATTTTTCAAACAAATTAAAAATTACATGGTAGTGTAATGGTAGCCCTAGGGTTGAGATACCAGTCTTTTTACTAATAATAATAAAAATAATAATAATTAAAAAAATCTATTTATGTGTCAATCAGAACACCTTCATGTGGCAACAACTGGTATCTGACTTCACCCCTCCACCTATCAAAATAATCTTTTAAACATTCTTTTATCTTTTCTTTTAAGTCAGACATGCCTGAAAAACAGCATATGATGGTGCAGAAGCCCACTGCAGCACATTAATTATATTCCACAAACCTCCTCAAAACATTTTGTGAAGCTGAGGAAAGAAATTTGAATGCAAAAAGTTAGATTTTTCTAGCAGTATTTTTATGTATACCAAGCTCATTAAATTGTATTAGAATTTACAGTTACAAAGGAAGACTTTTTGCCTCGAATGTGGTGAAACAGATTTTTTTTTCCCCCATGGGATGTACTACCCTCTAGGCTATAAAGCTGCAAAATAAAGAATTTAAAGATGAAAAGTGTGAGAGGTAAGTCTTCTCCCATAGTCTTAGTTTTGATGTTGAGGGTAGAGAATGAGATTTATGGGTGTGATGATAAATTTTGTGGATAGTGACCGTTCTTGTTTATTTTTAACAACGTAAATTGAGCATGTGCATAGAGATACAGTTGATTACAGAAGAGGTTTTGCTCCATTCCCTGCCTCTGAGGACCAACTAGCTTTCAGACATAGGTGTAAGAGAAGCTTTCCATCGAGGCCACTTTATTCTGCATCTTCATAAAACAAAATTTGGTCAGTTTGTTTTAAATGTGGCATGTAGAGTAGTGTGAGTGATAGATTAAAGGAAATCAGAATTCTTCAACGAGGCTGCTGGCAAGCTTATTGCTGCTACCGCTGTTTGTCATTATGAATGTGTCTGGAACAGTTTGTTTATTTTGATTGAGTTCTTCAGCATGACAAAATGCCTTGACGGCCTACGCTCTTATAGCAGAACAGAGCTGTAATGAGAAGAAATAATTACATTGTCTCAAAGTGCCATTAAAATTCATGGGTATCTTTGTATGTTTATGCACGTTAGGAGCCTGAAAATAGGGACGTTTCAAATGCCCTAGTATGCGAATGTGCTTTAGCTTTCTTGGGTTTTTTTTTGTAATTTATAAATATTGGGTTGCTTCTTTTTTTATAGTGTCA
This sequence comes from Tinamus guttatus, assembly GCF_000705375.1. The sequence continues at coordinate 155,635 of NW_010587530.1, read as the reverse complement.
CAAATCTAGTAGCCTCCCGGCTTTGGAAAATGCTCTGAAATTATTATATGTTATAGAAAATATGCTGTGAAATCAAATGCATACAAAGATACGTGTTGAAGTTTTGGCGCGTTTATCTATGGCCTACATTTTTTCAAGCCTCGGGTCTTGCAACTTTTTCTTGGTTACACTTCCCAGGAGCAAGGACAGTACCCGAGCAAGACGAGAGGGGAAGGAAGCTGCAGCAAACCTCTCTGCTCTGCTGGGAAGGTTAGGCTGGAGGGCTAGCCAAGCAGTGAGGCATTGGTAGCCTGTTTATTCAATGATTTTTGTTTTGTTTTGTTTTCCAAACAACATGTTTAAAGATAAAAATTGAGGCTTTCCAACTTGAAGAAATTTTTATACTTGAACATTTAACCATGAAATTACCTTGCAGGAGTGAGAGTGGAAAATAAGCAGACAAGTCCTTGACAGGACTAGGCCACAGGTCATTTTTCATTTTGAAACTGAGGGGTGAGTTAATGGAGATAATCTATTCAGGAGGAGATTGCAGAGCAAGAAGCATACAGCCTTAAAGTACTTTTTTTACATGCTTGTGTTAATGTATATTAAGGATTTAGGGGAAAGCTGAAATATTCTATCCTAAGCCTAGCTACTTAAACGTGATTTTCTTAAAAATCTTCCTGGTCATCTCAAGAATGGTAAAGCGCAATCATGCAAAAGCTGTTACTATTGCAATGCACAGCTCTTGCTTGCTTTCTTTGTGAAACTAGTGACTTCTGAATATGTCCTTCACCCTGGAGGGCCCTTCTAATGATGGTTTAGGTAGCATGTATTTTCTTTTTTACTATATATCCTATGTACCAACAGAAAAAGGAAGCCTAAGTAAAGGAAATGCATGCACTAACCCCAAATTAGGTGTCACTGTACAACACAATAAACCTCTGAACCCTACGATTTGCAGTACTGAGTGAACAGCCTTTCTTTTCCTACTGGAGAGATTACCTAGTTGGAAAGGGCTTATATAAGTCCTGTGCTACATCCATAATAATAATAAAAAAGAGTTATCGCAGCAGGAAAGTTAGTCTTTTTATCATAATTATAAATGCATGAAAATAATATTATTAGGAGATGGATTAGGCCTAGTGCTTAGAATGCCAAATCCAATTATGAAATTCAGACTTCAAGTCAGAAGTTTAAGCAGTCTGAAGCAGAGTGAATCTAAATTCATTTATAGAAGAAATATTTCTACAATTATTTCTGAAATGTATGAACAATTAAGATACTCTGAACGTTAGTCTTTTCTGTGAATTGTTCACTGTTCATGAAAATTGCACTTACATGCACCCCATCCACTATTAATGCACTAGAAGTTCAAAGGTATAAAGTTTGTATTTTTTCTCTCATTTCATTAAAAAATGATATTTTTGTAGAGATGATTGTTAGATACGAACTTTTCCACAAAAAGGACTGTCAACTGGACTCAAGATCCCAAGACTATAAAAGGAGCATTGATGAGACAGGATATAAGTGGAGTTTGAGGCTTGTTCCATCTGAGACTTGCTGCATCTTGATGGAATTTTTTTCTTAGGTTTTCAATGTGGTTAGAATTGACCCTAGGGGTGAAACATTTGAGGACAAGACAATATTCCTTTCATTTGCTATATTTCATGTATTGATTGTGGGACTTATTTTTGTTTACTAAAGACCTGCTTCTTCCAATGAAGTTTAAGATTAGACCATTCTGAATCCTCTGTGCACTTGCTGGAGGGAGCGGAATGGGTGGAGGTTTTCTCAAAGCAAACACTGCCGAGGAGTCGGCAATATGAGTTCCTGTAAACCTTGACGTTAAAAAACAAGCTCACAAAAAATGTGTGCTGTAAATGAGTAGTGAAAACACACGTTCAGAGAAAGCTTCTTTTTGTATTAGCCAAAAAGTGCATAGTTTCTCGTAAAATAAATCCTTCCTGCTGTTTGTGCTTAACAAAAGTCATTAAAAAACAAACAGAAAACTAAACAAAAACAACAAAAAAAGGATAAGGCAATAATGATTTATTGCCACATTTGTGGGTGAGTGTTCTGAATTCTGTTTGTTTCTTTGAGCGTGTTTTAGTAGAATTTAAATGTCCATGCATGATTCAGGAGAAAGAAGAGATGATGGTTTTACCAAGACAGGATGCTATTCTGTAATTTTTTGTCTTTTCTGGGTCATACTTTCCACTCAGGCATGACTCATGGTAATTTAAGAGAGAGTATACTGATCAGTGCTTTAAATGGCTCTATGATCATTTGCATGCCCAATAGTCTGGATGATTTCTTTTCTAGTATAGGCCAGCAAATAAGTTTTTTTCCTGATTGTAATCTAGGCAAGAATATACATGAAGCTAAATCTTCTTTTTTTTTTGGGGGGGGGGGGGGGGAATATTCATACATAGTCACTTTTAGCCACAAGGTGCACATAGTGTGGCAGTAGAAATGGTGATGTCTGAGCATAATGTCACTGGTTCACCAAAAAGCTAGCAATTAGCATCAGAAACATACCTATGGAAAACAACAGAGCCAACACAAGATTTTGTAATTGCTGTATGGGCAGGAGTATTTGAAAATGTTCCAGTTAGCCCAGAAAAAGCAGCATTATCCAGAACAGTAGCAAAGACGAAAGTTCATTGCTCTGAACCTCAGGCATGTAGCTAACTCATAGCAGTGCTGTCATTTGAAGAGATTGACTATAGAGACAGGATATGAAATTTTAAAGGATGTTAAGTTAAAAATACCTATGAACTTGCAACAAAATGTATATAGCCAGGTTGGATCCATGAGTGTTTGACAGGGTTTTCGCTTTTTATTTTTCCCTCCATCCATTGTGGTTGTTTACACATCTGTTGTCTTCATGAAGACTCTGGAAATTGTGGAATTGAGTAGCTCACTATCCAAAGGGAGAGGGAGAAAGAACATGAATGGAGCACTTTTTTCAAAGTAAATTTCCACATGTTGAAAATTATTTTTATTCACAAAGCAGGATGATTTGTTTCTACTGCATTTGTCATACTGTCTTGAGTTTTGCAGTCAGGCAAGTGGTGTCCAGAGCTCATGAGTATGATGAGTAGATGATGACCTAAGGTTTAAACAACAGTTCTGGTTGACCAAACTTTTTAACGTGCATGTCTTCCTGGATCTTTTCTTTTTCCCCATGTAGACAGCTGAGGATAGTGACAGGTGAATGGTTTTTCGAAGAGAGAGCAAAGCGCTTCAAACAATCCCATGTCCTTGGAACTGATGTTGTCAGGCAGTCCATCCTTCGCAGATTCCCGGGTAACGGTAAGGACCACCAAAGAGAAGTTTGCTGTTTGTGCTTAAAACTTTGAACACTTGTTTCCAGTGCGTTTTGCTTAACCCGTATTTTATTTTTCACTGTAGAATGTGCAAGTATAATCAGTATTTTAATCTTGGTTTTATACTTAGGTATTGTTATGCACTATTTATGAAGGACTATTATATAGGCAAAGTAGATTATAGAAGAGAGAGGAAGTATCTCTCTGGTGATAGGTTGCTGCTTAGGAAAATTCAGTTCCCAATTGGAAGCAAAGACTCTAAAAGTTGATTATTAATTCCTCCCCAAAAGTTCATCTGTATACACAGATAAAAAAGCATCCATTCATCTTTGACTCTCATTTAATTATCCTGGCATTGAGTAAAATGTATAATTCCGTTTTCTTTGGAATTTTCCAATTTTCCTTTTATTTCTCAGTTTTCCAATTTTTCTTTTTTTTTTTTGAATTTTCCAAAGAAAATTGGAATTTGGAATTCCGAACAAGGAAAGCTAAATGCTAACTCACGTGCTGTCTCCCAGGGCATGGGCTACATCTCTCACTACTCGCTGTCTCTCTGTTCTCACCTGACTTTCCTTCTGCCTGGCCACCTTCAGTAAATTGCCCCTGCGCTCCCAGGTGCCCAGTGAGACTATTAGGAACTATTAGGGACAAAAAACAGGGTATGGCCAGTCTGCCAAGGCTGGTACCTTGCCTATTACCACAGGACCACTGGTTTAAGAGGTAAGGGGTTTTCCTGCATGCTGATGCTTCTCACTCCACTGGGCTGCTTTACTCTGCACAGAGGAGCTTTTATTTCAATAGTCTGTTTTCAGAGAGTGCGTTTATCTGAAAGGTGAAGGCAATGGGCAGTTCTTAGCAAGGAAGAATGGTTTACTACCACTTGAAAAAAATATTTGGTGTAAGTACAGTGCTTGACAGAATGCTTATCTTTCTAATATGAGTGAGCTTCAGAAGTTACCGAAACTGGCATATCTCTACGTCCTTAGTTTTCTCTGTTTTATGTTATGCAACCTGTTAGACTTTTGTGTTTTGTAACAATATATTTACATTTTATCAATATTTTATGAAAAATGGTTTATATATCTTTTGCTCCTAGCTGAACAAATAATTTTGATTTAGAAAGCTTTTCTTCATTTAACACAAAAAGTACACTGGGAAATTATATGTTAGGTTCTGTGGTGGTGAACTATGTTCTTTGTCAGGGACAAATTCAGAAGTATGGTTCAATAGAACACCTCATATCAAGCAACATTCCAAAGTGTTTATTTAAAATTTATTTTCTTCTATTGAAAAGCAAAAACAACCTTCCCAGATGATTCTGCATGCTGTTTTATCATATGTTTTTATTTAATATTGTAAAATGGAAACATCTACTTGCGTAGGTCATGTTTGACATATGCTGCCCTTTTTTATGTAAAGACTGGTTTTTATTTCCACCCTCCTCCCCACTGAAGATACAGTTTCCAGGAAGGATGAAGGAAGACTGTTTAAAGATCAACCACAGGAGAATGCAGAAAAACATCCAGATATATCAGCCTCCTCCACAAATGGACATAAATCCATCTTCAACGGACCTAGAAAGATAGGGTAAAGACTTTCCTTTTTGGAAACTGAAAAATCAGAATGCAGCTGTGTACGGTCACATGCATTTCTTTAGGCTCTCCAGCATTCCACATCAACATGAAACTTCCCAGGGTTAGAAAAAATTCTCATTTAAAAGCTTGCTGTAATTAGACTACTGTCTCCTAGGAAATGCAACAGTAATTATTCTTCAACTGCAAAGGTAGTAGGAAAAAAAAAGGCAATTTTACTCTTGGGTTCTTCCTGCTTATACTTTAAAGTAACAGAATGTCCCCTCCTGGTCTGCAAAAGAAGCAGATACAAGGAAGAGTACTTTGAGCGTGTGTTTTTATGGGTAGGGCTGGTTCAGTTTAGCAGTCAGGTATTTTGTTAGTTTCCAGCTCTGCGAATGCAATCTAACAATAAAAGCAGTGCTCCTTCCTTCTGTGCAGGACAGTGAATAAACAGATTATGTTGCTGGTCATTTTGCAGTCTCGGTGACATGTGTGATCCCATTTAGGCTATACTGTTACAGCAGAGGTCACTTACTGTCATATTCAACGGGCACATATGTTGAATACGTGCTTGCATAGGTGGTGTTGAGGATAACTTGAGATTATTGGATAAAGAGGAAGAAAATTCACATGAACTTTCAGATCCTGAGCAGTGTTACATGGGCTGGTAGTTGGGAAACTTTATTTCAATTAGGAGCCATTTTTATTATGGCTCCTAAATGTAACATAAGTAGGTGGGTTTTTTTTACATCCGTGGCTGTCTCCTGAATAAGGAAGAAAGAGCTAGACTTCTGGGGAGTGCAACATATGGAATTTGTTGTTCCAGAAATTAACTCGAGTGATTTCTGTCTTCTTAATGTTAGAAAGAAAGAGTATCTGAATGCCTCAATGTTCTCAAATCAATGTGAAGGAAGAACTAGTTTAAGGAAACTATTATAGCAGGACCTAGCTGTTACTCTGGATCTTGCTAGTTGGTAACTGTAGCAAGCATTCATTAAAGTCCATTTTCATAGGAGAGTTGATGCCAGAAACATCGTTACCCGTGAACCATTTGGAAGTACAGTTTGTCAAAGCTACACTTGGTGCAGTGACCTGAATCTAGATAAAATAAGGGGCCCAGGCATAAGCTAAGCTGTTACTGTAATGTCTCAGCAACTCCTGGCCCCACGTCTTCCTAAATATTTGAAAGCTGAACCCATACTGTTTTTATTGGTTGTTTCTTCAGAGAACATGCAGTTGTTTCTGTATTAATGGGAAATCTAGGATTACCTAAGGCCAGAGTGTATCCTGTAAGCTTGACAGTTGCTACAGGATATTTGCTTTCTGGTCCTACACATCTAATCCTCTCTTCATTTAAATCCTTTGTGTGGATCTGTAGGTCATGTTTGCCCATAAGAAAAGAATTTATTTTTATTTTCTGATAACTGTTTTTAGTGCTTTCCAGTCTTTTCCATTTTGTGGCCTAAAATATGATTTTTAGTGATTCCATTCACTGTAAAAGCAAATGTAATGCTACAGTCAGTAGACCTGCTTTTCCTAGGCATTATCTGTACCATCTGTTAAAGTAGTTCATTATTCCTCCTCTTCCTTCCTCGCTCCTTCTTCCTCCCTCGGGCTTTACATTCATGTATCTCATGAATCAGTTTGTATAAACAAAAATATTTTGAGACCAGCTCCTACTGATGAGCAGTGTTATACCATTAATATGTTACCTTTACATCCTGTCATTTTTTGTGAGTCAGTAAATAATATTACTACTATTCAAAACTTTCTCTTTTTTTTTTTTTTTATCTTTTTAGATTACATCCTGTAGAGCAGATTGTGGTGTTACGTTTTTGGAAAGTAGCAAGTTCCGGGCATTGTTGGGTGTAATCCTAGAAAATACAAGATTTTTTAAGAGCAGCATACACATAGTATAATTTTCTAGGAGAAAATACACATACTTACTCAAACAAAAATTTGTTTTAATGGTTAGCCTTTGCCGTGAATATGCTGTAAAAAAATAAGGGCCCCCCTCCCAAAAAAAAAAAACCCACTAGTGGTTCGAAGCAGGAAGTAGTCATGTTGAGTATGAAGGATGTTTTGATATTCTGTGTCTTGGAGGTAGCTTTATAGTAAATATGATGCTGCTACTTTTTGTAGGAGTCAGTTTGACATTCAGCTTTGGCATCCTGTTCACTATTATACACAGAGTTGTAATCAGTTTGGAGAGGTGAAATGAGTAGAACCTGCACATCATAGTAGATCAGTCACATTGCTATTTCCTGGTGAATAAACTTGAAGCTTTTAAAACATTTTATTTTATTCCTCTTTTCATTAGGAAAGTAATCAGGGCAGTTACCAAAGGAGAAATTGCAGATACAAACGATGAAGATGGAAGGGCCACAGCCTCAGAAGCTGAGACACAGAGTCTGCGCAGCGGCAGGTCAACGCCGGGCTCGGAGAGGTGAGCAGCAGATATTTAAGGAGAGCTCACACTGGGATTGACCTAAGGGCCAGTCCCCTGAGATGCACTGTATCTTTGAAAGCTCAGCACTGTGACAACCTGGGAAGCAGAACTTGTATTGAAAAACAAAACAAAACAGAAGATCTCTGTCCAAACCCCTTGTCTCTGCTTTTGTTTTGGTGGTGATTGCTTTAGTGTTTGTTGTCTGATTTTAATTCATCCAGCTGTGTTCGAGTTGCAAAACTGAGAGCCTTTGTTTCTAGAGTTTATCTTCGGTGGTGACAAGTAAATTGGTTAAAATTTATATTTCTTTTTTCAAAGACTCTGTTGCCCTGTTCTTTTCACAATTATTGTTCCCATTATTTCAGATGGAATTACATTGATCGTTCTTTTGAGCTTAAGAGAGCTCAGTCATTGCCACTGTGACCACATTATAAAATGACACATGCAACATTCCTTTCATGACTCACTTCCAAAATGAGGCCCAAAAGAGCTTACTTTTCTCCTGTTCTTTGGATAAACTGTACTGGATGTAAAAGCTATTTCTTTGCTCAGGTGCAAACACCTAGAAATCTTGCAGTCTGTGTTGAAAAAAATAATGTCATTTTGCTCTAAGATCCTGTGGAAATTTCCAGTTTCTAAAGAGTGTTCTTGAGAGGTTCTGAATAGGTCTACAGAAGCACTGGGAACTTTCAGTACACCCTAGCAAGTTCATTTCAAAGGGCGTCGGGTAAAAGGAACATCATGAAGTTTAATTAGCCCACATTTTAATCTTTTTATTCAAGCAAAAATGTGTTTCCCTTTGTGCTTTTGAGTTGTAGACAAGTCACTAGTTGTTCTGTAGCATGTCTAACATCGATGGCAGCAGCTTTCCTGAAAGCTGACGATTTGCACTGATTTGTTCTGAGCTGGCTACTGCAGGACTCTTGGGCGAGATGAGCTTTAGAGCTAGGCCTCATCCTTAGCTCTGTGTTTCACTGTGTGGTTTCATCTACATTGTTTCCTTTATGTAGTTAGGCCTCCTGTATCTAACCAGACTCACATGGGAATTTTTAGGAGACCAGCAGTGAGTGCTGATATTTTTGCATTCTCTCTGGATTTGTTTTGCTTTGCTTTGTTTTCAGTTTTGTTTTCTAAGAGCAGAGATGAGTGAAAGCTCCAAGAGACAGAAACTTGGCAATCCAGCATTAGTGCTCCATGGTGCTGCAGTTACACAGTGTTAAACAACTTTCTCCCCAATACTTGGACATTACAAGGACAAAAGGATACTTAACCTGTGAGAAATTCGTGCAGCAGATTTGATGTGCCAAAGACTGCAAGAAAATTATCAGGCAATTAGGAGGTGGAATTAGGGTGCTAGGATTAGTCACCTGATGAGCACTGTCTACAAGCTTAGAAGGATGGCTAGGAAGTAAGCTGTAACCTTTAAAAATAGCCTTTATGTTCAGTTGCCTTGCTGGATTTTCACATAAAGCATCAATTTCTGACTTTTGCCCAGAGCCAGCAGGCGGGATTTATTAAATTAAGGGTGTTGAGTCATTATGGCAATTTCTGTCTCTACCAATCATCTCAGCCTGACTGAAGCAGCAGTCTGTGTCAAAGTGTCCAGTAACAGAACTGTGTTGCCAGGAGATGCTCTTAGGGGGGCTGGTTTACTTTACTGTCTGTAGAAGATGTGGCACTTTTGTAATATTAGTGTGTGGAAGCTTGTTTTTTCCACTGGAGGGATGAAATTCCTGTCTTGTACACGTGTTGTTAAATAGTTAATTAAATCAGGTGTCCTCAAATATCTATTTAATCTATTGTGATTTTAAAGAACTGAGTAGTAATTATTAAAAATAACAACAAAGCTTCCCACACCACACTCCACAATTGTTTTGAGTTTCAAATTAAAAGAATTTAACAACATCTTGTGATACTGCAGTTGTCCTAGATGATTCCTGAATATTTCTGATTTTTGGAATTGCCTTTACTTTTTCAGGAGCATTGCTAAAACTGACAGTATTTCACCTGCCCCCAGGGAGTCCAAGAGAGAATTTTCACTCCTTCTAAATATTTTGGTTTGAACACAGCTGTACTGAGCCGAGGACAGAGGCGGCCAGGCCATGAGTTCATCTTTTCAAGTGGTTTATTTCTACTTGAGCAAAAGTGTTTACTTGTTTTGCAGCTGAATGACCTGGGAGCTTGCATCAGGATACTGCCAGGAGCAATAGGATTGCACTTTCGGGTTCATCCAGAGACGCATAGCACCCCATCAGGCAGAGCTCCTCTCTACCGTATGGAAATGCCCAACTTAGTCACCTTACGACAATATTTTTCTTTTGATGTCTGTCTATGTGTATAGAATGAGCTAAGCCTTTTTCTGATAGCCAGTTGAAATAAAACTGGAGAGGTCTGTGCAGCAGGTCTGTTGTGACCACTCCTGCAGAAGGTTTCAAACCTTTTTTTTTTTCCCCCCCCAGCCCACTATTATTTCTAAACCCTTGTTTAACTGATTAACGTTGGTTTACACAGTGAGGAAAGGAACTGTAAGAGCAGCTTTCGGAACGGAAAGTTGCAACAATCTATTACAGGTGTTTTGACATGTAGTAAAACTCAGGTTTTCAACATTTGTGCTACTTGCTATACAATAACAGATTTGGAAATGGAGGTGTGTGCATCTAAATTTAAGAGCTTTGGTAAAATATGGATGATTGCTAGCCTGATAGGACTAAAATTGAACCAAAAAAAGCATCACTTTTTCATGGTTTGCTGGTCACTAGTTCATCAGATTAAGAGGTAGCAATGTATGTATGTGAAGTGTGCGTCCTGGGCGCACACTGATGGACAAAGGTCCTGGGCGCTCACTGATGGACAAAAATGGTCACACAACACTCGTGATCATTGGAGCTGTCTGGTGCTTTCCTCTCATTCCTAATTTTGGATAACCCATTAAGGTGGGTTCAGAGTCTGTGACCACTGCTTAATTTCGTGGTGAGACAAGAGCGGCTGTATTAAATAATATTTTTTTTCTCAGCTGAACAACAGCTTTTTTAACAGAAATTTTCATTGTGGTAGAAAAGATTTCTGCCGCAGTTATTCAGAACGCGACGTGGTTAGACCGAGCAAAGGCGAGATTAAAATGTTGTCTAGCAGAGTGAAAATGCCTTCGGATCTGAAATACTCATTAAGCAAGCTTACTTTAGCTGAAAATAACCTCTTAGTTCCAAAGCATTTTTCCAGCACATTTCAGTATTACTGTCCTCTGTTAGTATCCCATTATGGAAGGAGCTGCAGTTCCAACATCAATTCTTATTTACTAGTTATTGTTATTGTCCTGCAAGCATTTTTCAGATTTTGCTAAATTAAAAATAAAAATATTTATAAACTGATAATTGTAGAAAAAGAGAGAAGAGTGGACTAGCCAAGAAGTTGCATTTTGTTTTAAAATACATTATAGTGGGGTTTCACCTTTTTACTGCAAATCAAATTTCAAATGGAAATAAAGCTTTAAGTTGAAATACTTAGGTGATTCGCAGTTCTGGTAGGAGTGCTGAAAAGAGAAGTACGTACATAAGTAATTGTAATTTGCCCTTGCCTTTGCTTTTCTTGCCAGGTGACCGCTTTCTTGCAGAGTACTGAGCACTGCTCATACAGGGCAATGTTATTGCAGTCAACTGTTATCACTGCTGCAGTAGTTCTGTAATGCTCTCTTCTCCTCCCCAGAGGGAGCACTCTTTCACTGGACAGGGCAGAGTCCAGCCCGGGCCGCCTGGAAGGAGTCGTGGGTCCTGTGGATGGAAGCAGTGTTTCCGCAGCAGCCCTGCCCGGGTCTCCGGCACTGAGCGCACGCAGCACGACCACGGGTTACAGCAGGGTAAATGCAGCAGTGCTCCGGAGAGCAAAACTCCCTGCACTGGCACAGCTGGCTCCAAATGAGGTGGCTTGGCCAATATCTGCCCTGGTGCATCTATTCGTAGCCCAGAAAGGACAGGGCTGACAGAGAAGATTTTGTTTTTTCCCTCAGTTCTCATGGACCAGTGAGAATCTGATGTGCTCTGCCTATAATGTGATCTTTAGTTTGGCAAATGTTTTCCTTACATCTAAACGTTCCTCTTGATGTTCAGCATTACATTATCAGTCACGAGTTCTGAAGTGGGAAGCACAAGGAATAGGAGCAAGCATTTCTGACACGCTAAGGGTTAGAAAAGCACTTCGAAATAAAGATAGGACTTCCGGCATCTGTGAGGTCCAGCCTCTGCTCCCACTGGATTCAAAGTGGAGTTTTGGAAAATACTAAGTCCTACTGATTTTATCTCTTTCTGCATTTGGACACTAGACTGTGCATAAATTATGGCATAACCCAGAATGAGGGCTAGATAATGCATCAGAGTGAGTGTCGGGATTCCTCTAACCAGCTCGTAGGTCTGGGTAGGTTGAGATATAGATGGCCTCATATGCAGCAGCAACCCTTAGTTGCTTTCATAGCCAAGAAGGACTTGGCTCATCTCAGCCAGATGCAGCCCCTCTTTTGTTCCTAGGCAGCCAGCCTGTTTGTGAGGCATCCGCCCCTGGTTGCCCATCCTGAATTCATCTTGGTCACCCTTCTAACGCATCAAGAATGTGCTGTAGAATTATCCAAAGTTTTAATGGTCTAAGTGTGTGAGGAAATTTATGTTAAGAGGTAATACCTCATCAATGTTTGATGAGCATTTGAACTGAGAATCTTGAGGAGAGGACACGTTAATTTTTTCCAATTCCTAAATAATATATTGTCTTTAAGACAATAATATATTGTCTCTAAATAATATATTGCCTCCTAAGAAAAATAACCGTATATATGCGAGCCAGTTTCAGGAGCTGTAAAAAAATCAATAGTTGTTTTGTTTACATTCTATATATGCTTGCTGGCACACAAGCTGACTTGAGTAAGTGCATTATATTTGTTTAAAAAACACCAGTGCATTTAATTTAGAAGCAGATACTTTGTCAGTAATTCCTTTACAGGAAGGGGAGTAGACCTAGTGATATTAAGCACGTTGGCTTTGTTTGATGAGTTACACTGGCATAAATTAATGAAAAATAAATAGATTAATGAGTTCAAGTCTTTTTGGTTGAGCCCTGACAGAAATCATTATGCTGGTATAAAAACAAGAGAGTTTCTTTTCTTCTTCTTCTTTTTTTTTTTTTTTCCTAATTGTCAAGCTAAGTGAACACTGAATAGCTTTGAGTGATTTGCTTCCCTCCTCTCATTCCAGGGGTTCTGCTCTGATTCTTCAGCTGCAAGCTCAGTTGTATGCAGGAGTTGCGTCTTCACGCAAATTTTGTGTGTGTGCTGTACAGATTAGATTATAATATAAATATATTTAATAATCAATGGGATACTAAAGGAGCTCTGCATATCCAGGAATTAATAGAAATAGTTATGTTGTAGCCTGATTGACCTTTTTTTTTTTTTAATACTTTCTTATATTTTTCTTACTGAGCAGGTCACTGGCTTAGGAAATGGCATGATTTTTCCAGCAAGTGGAAGTGTATCTGAAGATTTAGTAAAAAAGCACTGTAGGAAATCATCTGGAACACCTTCCATTGCCGTTTCTAGGGTGTCTTTATCATCAGGCAAGTATCAAGGCTTTAACTTCTTTCTGCCAGCTCCACATCAGAGAATTATTCCTTCTCTTGTGACTCTGCACTTCCAGTTAATAGCGCACATTGAAGGAGTGGATCTAGATTTCTCATATTTGTTTCCGTTAATTCTGAAAAGTCTTCCCTCTTGTTGAACAAGTGTGTATCACTTAATAAATTTCACGTATGAAAAAAAATGGTAATCATACCCTCAGTAATCTTCGTGCCGTTTGCTTTTTGTACATGATATACAAAATGATGTACATGATGTAGATTGGGAGATTTGCCTCCTTTCATCAGAGGCTGTAAAGTAAAGGCTTGCTCAAGAAGGTGATATCAGAGACATTTTACAGCAGTGGATGAAGATTCCCCTCCTTTTCCTATTTGAAACAGGAGGCAGGATCCCCCTGTCTTCTGCTTTTCTGTCACTCAGCCTGCTTTTTACAAGCCTGACAGGATGCGTTCAGCTTTACAGGTTCGTCTCTGAAGTACAACAGGACTGTCTTTCATTTCAGTTTAGCCTATAGCAGAAGCCTATGGATATTCTGTAGATTTAATCAATGGAGATAACGTTCTTCACCTTAGGTTTTTGCTCTCACAGTATCAGTGGGAATATTGCATTTTGTAGCTCTAGGCAGAGGCACTTCTGCTGCTTTCTGCCTGAAAAGTCTGTTTCTGTAACCTCATAAAATGAAGGGTTTTTTAGTAGTTAAGAAGTGGTCTCATGTCACCAGAGGAGACGGATGAAGAGCAAAACAACAGGGAACCTGGAAACAGGCCTCAGTCAGAGCCCTTGTCTCCTGTTGTTGGGAGATCTCAAAGGGCCTTGGAAGATGAGCAGTTAAAACTTTCCAGACTAATGCTGCAGGTTGTAAATGTATTCTCTCCATCCACTTTCTTCTGTGATCGATTGACACCAGTGGCACAGAATATTTTTATGTGGAGGTCTAAGAAAATCTTTCTTCAAGACACTTCTTCACTTCTCCGTCCTGCAAAGGAAACCCCAGTAGCAGCAAGGATACTTTCTGTGTCCGTAATTGCTTAATGCAGAAACACACATTGAGTCTGTTGAGTTCAGTGATGGTTTGGTTATCACTGTGAATGCTCGTGCCATAGGTTTTGCAGTGTCCCAGGCTCATAGACCTGCTGGAGAAAGGCACAAGCTTGGTCAACAGTATGATCCACAGGGAACAGAATTGCAGCAGATAAATAGTGCAGGGGAAAAAGAATTGGCCAGAAGGTTGAACAGTGTCATAGAATATGCTCTCCCATTTTTCATCTTGGTGTTCAGTAGTTACAAATTGTGTGACAGAAAATATTGCAGAAATACTATTTTCTGTTGTTGTTGTTGTTTAGAAATGTTGCATTTGAGCCAACACTTATTAAATAGTGGCAAAATTGAGGGGTTTTGTTTGTTTGTTTTTACAAATTGTAATGAACATTTTCATTATTTTTATTTTCCAGATCGCAGTCGGTCTGAGATAGATTTGAGTGAATCTTTCTCTGAAGGCAATGAGGATGCTCTGAGCATGAGAAGCAAATCTGTACCTAGTGCTTTAGATCAAGACTTGGTGAGTCAGAAATATGTCTGGTGGAAATTTTGTTTGTTCAGGCTTACGAAATCAGCTCTGTGTGTGTATATATATGTATGTAATACCCAGTATAGTTGACAAGTAAATATATAAATATAAAAACATATTTATATAGAACAAATATTCCCCTCATTATATACATTTTATTTGTATTTATATCAATTTGGAAACAGCTTCGTCTTCCAAGTATGATGGATGTAGAATGATTCCAGTGAATAGTCACAGTTAGTTTCTTACTAATTTATTTATTTATTTATTTTAGTTTACAAGTGAATAAAATCAAGCTTGAAAGTAATGCTCAGGCACTATGTTATATGTGCTTCAAAGTTATGTTAATTCATACTTCTGTAGATTTTAATGTTCATGCTGAAAAATACTTTAAAGGCTTTAATCTTTTTCGTTTTCCATGTGTATTTTTTGTCAGATAAAGCCACAGTTTTCTGCCATCATTACCACCTATTCTTCCTACTCAGTGTTTTCTCCCACATGTCCCCATACCTCTTTCATACTGCTCTATGTGGATCACTTTTCCTAAAATTTTTCACGTCTTCCCTATCCTCTTATGTACATATCCAACATTGTTAAAGATGCCTGAGGAGAAAAAAAATCCAATTTTTATTCATCAAATTATAGTTTATTTTAAAGCTTCAAAATATAACTGTGTAGCTAAAAAAACAAAACCAAAAACATAGCCCTCTGACAGCAGTGTTTTTTCTGGTAACAAAGGACTCTCTCACATCTGCTCTTGCCAGAAGGGCATTTTCCATGGGAGATGTCACCCCTTGTTTTGTAGCATTTGATACTTGTGGGTTGGTGGTAAATAATGTGCTAGGAGTTGCTATCCATTCCTTGGGCTATAAGTACTCAGAGAGTTTTTCTGCAGCATTGCTTTGTTTGAATTAATTTTTAAAGAAATAAAAAAGCCCTTCCTATATCTTGGATTAACCTGAGTTCATGTTGAAGAGAAACTTAAAAGAAGATTTTTTTTTCAATTCTAGCAAAGAAAAGGATACATTCTTGATTAACATGTTTGAAAGACTGCAGAAGAAAGCATAAAATAAGAAAATAGTCTTGAATTATCTTACATCAATGTCCTTTTCTAATGGTACAGGGTGACCTAGTTGTTCTTAGGGAGTCCTCTGAGGCAGCCGCCAGGTATGCCAAGTCCAGAATGGTTTTCTGCTCTTTCTTGTTATTTAGAGTTCTTCTGGTTTTTTGCTGACTCAAACTGAAATTTTTGCTGATTCAAAATGCATTTTATCAGATCTCAGCAACTCTTTAGCTTCTTTGCTCTTAGGGGACCTCTCTTGTGCCATAACCTTAATTTAGTTGCTGTGGGACCTGTGAGAAGGCTAATTCCTCTTTAAGCTTTCTCAGGAAAAGGGTTTATAAAGCCCTTATTCTATCCATGTGTCTCACTCTCTTAAGAAATCAGTTGAATTGCATTTATCAGCTTCAGCATTACTGTGTTTTTTAAGGTTGGTTGATTCACAGGACTTCCAGAGTCTCGCCTTAAGTTCACTATGGATGCAGGTGTTTGGTTTTGGGTCCTGCAGGCCGAGCAGGCTGAGGTCCTCCGGTGCTCGTAGCAGTGGGGTGTGAGATGTCACATGCAAATAGGATAAATAACTAGCTGAAAATTGTCACTGGAAAGCTGGGAAAAGGCTTTTAGCTGATTTGCTCCCAGCTCTGTCAGGACAATGCTTTACACAAACAGGAGAAGATGAGCCGGATAATGTAATGAATATTTTCTTTGTCTAACTTGCATTACTTTTGGTAGTGAAATCACCCCTCCCCAAATCTGCACACTGCGGAAGTATTTATCAAGGACTATTCATAACCCGTTAAATCTGTGTTATATTCCAGTTTGAATGCCTTCTCTAGAAAGATTTATGTTGAATTCCTGACCAAAAAGTGTTCATCACATGCTCAGTAGCTTTATTAGAAGTAATTGGGCAATGTGCATTTCATAGCCCCCACTGGAGATCCTGAGATTAATGTTCTACCAGTTCTAAGTTTAATAAGCAACACGAACCAATTAGGTAGCTGCAGTTCTCTAACACCTCCTGAGAACGATAATCATTGTCGTGTAAAACAAATTAGGAGGTTAAATGTTAGCCATGATTTTAGCTTTTTATATCTGCTTGCAGATAAGAACCAGTTATCATCTGTCCTTAGAATTCTCTATGAAGCACTGTTAGTATTTGACTATCTAAATGAGAAACACTGCAGTTTGGAGAGAATACCTTTCTTTCTGGTCCTATGTTTATTTCCTCAGAGACCCAAATCTGTCATCGTTTGCTTTAAAGACAATGTCTAGGTATATAATAGTGTAAAGGAAAGAGTATGGGTCATGTTAACAGAATTGCTTCTTCAGTTAAAATGAGAAGAGGCAATACAACAGTTTGTGGGTGTGAAAAATGTAAATCAAAATTTCTCCAGAGATGTGGGTTTTGACTGCATCCTGCCAAGTCCTCCTTAAACAAAAAATACGTGGATCAAAACTTGGTGACGGAGGCTGGCCGAATACAGAACAGAACACAGTGACTAAAATGACTATTTCTTTTTTTCACTGAGGATTACCTGGGTGAGACAGAAGAAGATATTGATGACATAGTGGCCTCTCGTTATTCAAGGAGACATGGACATATGACTAGTGGATTATCAACGGTAAGGCCTTGAGTCAGAAATATATGCTTTTCCTTCCACATAAGCCAATTCCTTCTCCAAAATTGATTTAATATTATACCATATAACAACATTGTTGTAATTCTCACAGCATTTAAAAGCTCAAGTTCTCAAAGCATTTAGAAAAAAATCTTCATTTGTTTTGCTCTTTAGAAAAAACCTTTCACTTATTTATAGTTTTTCTGTTACTTTTTTAATCTTAGACAAAGCAATTTTCTGTGGTATATGCTGAAGGGAGAAGATATTTTGCAGCAGGTTTCCCCACACACCAACTTGATCTGTGGAAAGGGCAAGCCATAAGTTTTTGCAGTATGGGACTACTCAGCTTTGCAGAGGTGTAGTTGATGTGGTGGGAGCAAAGAAAAGAATGCGATGGGATCTTTCATCTCATTCCACCTTTTGCGTATTGAGAGTGGGTAGTGTCCATGGTAAAATTTAGGCTCCTCTTTCGTGTTCTTGGGACACAAGTGTTCTCTGTGTGTTTGTGATTCCACTTCTATGGAATCATTGTCCATACCCCAGCCCAACTTCCCCCATTCTCCATAATGTGACACATAATATCCAGCCTTCCACAGTTCATTATGCAATCCGTCATTCACTGGGAAAGAAAACAGTTGATAAAAGGGTGATAAAAAGCCTTTGACATGGTCTAGTTTATGGCTGCCAGCTGTGTTACTCGTTTTTGGGATGACAGCCAGGGTGTGAGCAACCCGGCACCTTCAGGCAGTTCAGAGCCCTTTCTGGCCGTTCTCCGTTGGGCCTTGGAGCACCTGGAGTACCAGTAAACTGCAGCACTTTCTAAGTAGAGTAAGAATGTTGAAGAAAATGAAGAAAGCTGAGGAGGGTGTATGCTGAATGGGAAGAGGTATTTTGGTCTATGACCCTAGCAGTCAAACTGTGTTCTTTTTTTGCATTTCCAGTAGTATCTGTAGAGGGCCAAGAGAATGACCATTTAAGCTCTAATTCCAAAGAGCCTGGTGTGTTAACCAGAGCTTGGTTACCTGGGGAGGAGAAAGGGCTGAGAAAATTGCTCTTACAGAGCATTTTGGTGTCTGTGTCCAGACACTTTCCCTCCTAATTAGTGTAATTCACACACACACACACAAAAAAAGGATACAACAGAGATGTATGGCACTTCACGCCAGATCACACCTGAGCAAATGTAATTTGTTTGACTTTGCTTTAATTATACCCACTTACCTGTAGTTGAGTATGACTTGGGTCTCCAACACTTGCATGGTGCCATAGGTTTTGTAGACAGAATTGAATATTGTCCTCTGAATAGGCATGAGAGAGGTGCAGGTGTTTGAGTGCTTTTGCTATTTGGCCCATTGGTCAAGGCTTTGCATTTCAAGAAATGAGCCTTCTCTTCAAATACTGCAGACAATATTCTTGCTGTGCTCTCTGCGCTGGTTCTACTTTCTCATACAGATTTTGTCTCTTTGACCTTTCTTCTAAAAAAAAAAAATGTCCTGCTTTTCCACTGTTGTAGGTCCGAGATAATCTCACATCTCAATGCTCTTGTTTTTGTATGACCCTGACGTGATTTTTAATGTCACCACATGCTACTTCAGTGAGCAAGCTCTTTTATTTTTGCTTTTACTCTTCTTGTTCTAAACATCGGAGCCTTCTGCCTTGTACAGGTTCTTTCCATAATGTGCTTGTGCGTGAAATCCCTGTGTGCTCTTATGTCACACTATGAAATAGTGTTATTGATGAAGAATAGGCTCTAAATGAAGTACTTTTCACCAAGTATGAGAGCTTATATTACAGAGTGGGTCTTTGGAGAATGAGTACTTAAGCTAACAGAACAAATATTTCAGTGGGTAAGGATACTCGAAAACTGCTAGAGTTTATGTGAGCAAAAATGACAAGTGACATTGGTCGGGAGCTGTATCTCAGCATGAGGGTGTGTTTGCCTTTGATTTCTGAAACTAATATGTGAACTGTGTATTTAGCTTTCCCTTCAGCCTTCATTGATCCCTCTCCTAAACACCTTAATGTATTATTGTCCAGACTTATCACATCAAGAAAACTGAGATGTCCCAGTGCCATAGCCTCTATGTTGATGTAACTTCGTGGGTTTCTGAGGTTGCTATATAAATTATTTTTGTGTTAAAAGGATAGCTAATGCATTTTATACCATATACTGAACCATTCAATTCCCTAACATTGTGTAGAAGCACTTTTTTAATGTATGCTGTGAGTGGAAAGTTGTAAATTAAGTTTAACATGTCAGGAATAGGCAGAAATAAAACAAGTTTGTCCGTGTGCACTGCTAACTGCCCAGTGATGTGAACCAGTCCTGTCCATGGCATCTCAGCCAGCTCTACAGTTGTGCATAGCGGTATAAGCACAGGCCTTTTGCTCCTTACCCCTTTTCCAGGACAGTTATGGAGAAGCCCAACTGAAACACAGCTTTGCTAAAGTGCAAACAAAACCCATTTTCCTTTTATTATTCCTACATGAGGTATAAAATTAATTTGGGGGATAATTTATTTTTTAAAAGAGTTACTGTTCCCCCATGCTTTAATGCTGTATTTTTTCCCCGCACAGTTACATATTTAAACATCTAATTTTTTTTGCATGTACCATTACAAATTCCTGAGCTGTAGAAACTGAAGCTTCTTACAAAGGCCCAATACTGCAAATACATGAAAAGTTAGCTTTCGACTAGCTTAAGCGAGAACTGAGTCCGTGCAGGAATAAAGGAGGATACATCCAAATACAATCCGATACAAATCCAGTTCTCCTGACTCATTGTTTTGCAGTTTAATTTGTTTATTTTGGTACAGCAGATAGTTCAGCTCTGTTTATTTAATTACCTTAAAACAAGTATTCTGTGGTACCTGACGTATATGGAAGAAATTAAGATTTCTTTCATATGGTGATATCTCTTGTTCTTTCTCACTATGGCTTTGCAAGCAGTTTCTTTACCTGTCTGTGAGTAAAACTTTATCACTGCTCCTACTGATTCTTATTTCAGCTATCTAATGCTCTTCTCTCTTGACCTTTTGCACTGCTGCCTTTAAAGAACTTCCCAGAAGGTTCTGATAGAAAATGGACCTACTTAAATGTGCCTGAAGCAGATGGTGACACTGTGAGTTCTCCTGAATGCTCTGCTTAACGTACTTTTATGGTTTCTCTGTTTGTGTTGAAGACCGTAACTGTGTGTTTCACAAAGATCATATATGTCCTTATAGACTTTAAAGTCCTTACAGTTTTTTTTCATGGCTCTATCTGAAGTCATTTTATGAGATGCAGTAAAAATTCAGGGGACAGCTGAGCCAGAGAGATGGTTTTTAGCTCCTTGGAACTTGTCGTGTGAGCTTAAAATTTATGTAGCCTGTCTGTTCTTCAGTTTATACATGAATTTAATGGTTGGGATTTAGATTTAGCCATCTCTACAAGTAGATTTGAGTCCTAGATGTAAAAAACAAAACAAAACAAAACTACACTCTAGATGTTTGAACTATGATTAAGTATATTTTTAATTCCCTTTTACATCAAATAGAAGCAATTGGATTTCCATTCTTTGATATATCCGTTTTCATAGAAAATCCTAACAAATGTTACAGTATTGCAGGGCTGAAGCTGTATGAAAAAACAGATTGAATTTGTTCAAGCTTCGAAGCCCTTTTCCTCTCCCCTCCAGACTAGCATTAACAGCATGCTGAGCGTATACAGTGAAACTGGTGACTATGGCAACGTGAAGGTCAGCGGTGAGATCCTTCTGCGCATCAGCTACAGCTACAAAACGGGTGCGCTCAACATCCTGGTGAAAAGTTGCAGAAACTTGGCTGTGGCGGATGAGAAGAAGCAAAGGACAGATCCGTAAGCAAAGGGATGGATTAATTTCCTTCTGGACTCTGCTGCGTTGCAGAGGTGCCTGTAGGGCAGTAGGGACAGAAGCTGGTGCTGTGATACCAAGTCTGAGATGGAGTTGCTCCAGACCAGCATTTTGGGGGTGGTTATTTTGGGGAAATGTTGTGGGAAATTCTTTTTTCAGTACGTTTCTTAGGACAACACCGGGGGAAACTATAAAGTTACTTAGATATCAGCCTCTCCACTGGCAATCTTTGCAGAAGGGTGAAAAATAGAAATGAGCAGGAAAACTGAGTTATTATGTTGCTTCTAGAACAAAAACTGAAGTAAGATATCAAGTCGGATGATGCTTTGGATGAAGGGAGGGAGGCTGTTTTGTGGTTTCCTGCATCCATAGAACTGCTTTGCACAGACCGATATTCGGAGAACTTCTTGTTACACTTTTCCATAAAACATGTAAATTCCCTCATATATCAAGAAGTAATAATGTATGCCTCTAATAATAACTATGTAATGTATCAGTTTTTCATTCTCTAACATTTTCATTGTTGGCATATATATCCAGGCAATAATTAAATACCAGAGTTGCTGTTAGGGAAGCTTTTCACTTTTCTGAGAATGAGTAGCTCTGCCCTTTGCTTATTTTGGTCCTAACAGCGTAATGTAACTGTGTGTTTTTAGATAAAGACTATACCTTTGCCTGTTTCTCATATTTTCTATTATATATGTATATGAGTTTGTCTGCCAGATTTAATTTCCTCATTTATATTTCTGATGCAGCACTGGCAGGTTCTAGTTCAAATTGGTTGCTTTCGTTCCCTGCTAATAACTTGCTTCTTGGTCTGCAGCTATGTCAAAGCCTACCTTTTACCTGATAAGTCCCGCCAAAGTAAACGC
Organism: Tinamus guttatus; assembly: GCF_000705375.1. The sequence goes on along the minus strand of NW_010587530.1, from coordinate 133,698 downwards.
AAGACTAAAATTAAAAGTAACAGCACCAATCCGGAGTTTAATGAGACGCTCAAGGTGAGAACAGTGTGTCTCTCATAAGCTGTGATGAATGTCCTGTTTATGCTTATAGACATAGCAGTGTTCCAGGATGGGGTTTAGAATTTGGAAAGTATACCTCAAAAGGAAAATATTTAAGCAAAAACGTGTAGTAGGCCTATGAGCTATAACTTCTGGCTTTCAGCATTGAGGGAGCATCTTTCTGTGCGTCTTCGCTTTATAGGTAAAACTTGTATTGGTCTCCATAGATCTCTTGTAAAACTGTTGACGTTCCCATTTAACCTAAACCCAGAGCTATTAAAAAACACCTTAAAGACTATTCAGGTCTTGTCTACGTTAACAAGTGATGCTGAAGTAGAGCTGAGTTAGAACTTCACATCTCAGTAATTTTTAAGAGGAAATACCCTTTTGCAGTAAAATGTGAATTTCTCTAGGGAGGTTTTAATTTTTTAATTTTTTTAAGCAGAAATGGCTTTGTCTGGAAAATGCTAACTATAGTTTCACCAGCTGATGTAGTCACATTCATTTTCTGTTGCAAAAGAGAACAGTGAGAGATTCCTGTGGAGGGCTGGTGGCAGAGAGTGCTCAGCCTCTTGGCTACTTTACCTTTCACCTGGGTCCAGTTTACAGAGGATTAACCATTTCCCACTCCTCGGGATCAGCTTATTTACCTCCTTGGCTGAGGGGTGCGGGTAGGAACGGTGAGTTTCCGAGCGCCCCCTCACTGCCTCCCTGGCTCCAGGACTTCAAGGCTGCTGCTGTTTCTGTTGCCTGTCAGTTGACGAGTATCATCCCAACCAGCTGTTACGAAGCCAAAACCTCTTTCTAGTTTTCCCTGAAACGTTTATGTATATATATATGTATATATATATATATATAAAATTTCAGAAATGTCGTAACAAGTTTCTTATAATAGAAACTAATAGATGTTCTCTGGCCAGTATACGTGGCCTAACCTGGCTATAAAGTACTTTTACAGACTTGTGCTCATTTGGTCTGGCCAGACTGCTTGCCGAGGGAGAGCTTCTTCTATAGCCTTATTTGTAAATGCTTTGTAATAAAGTTAAGACTTGTCTGAACTGAGGAAAAAAAAGGTGTTAGCAAGCAACATACTTAATAGTGGGTTTTGCTTACCACTTGCTAAAAATGCAAACTGGGACAAAGAGGACTTGTTTCAATTATTGGTAGATGAGCAACTCTCATGTTGCTAGTATTAAAAAGAGGAGTGAAAATCTTTCCCTCTCTGAGTTTTATGTTCCTCTGTGGCTAAATATCACAGCTCTGTAACTTTTGGCATCTAGGATTAACCGTCTTGGACATATCTATATATGAATAGCCCACTTGTGTGGAGAGCCAGCTGAGCTCCTGCACGATGTATGTCTGCATCCAGACGTTATTCCTGATGCAAAGAAATACGACATCTGTGTCTCCTCAGCTCGCACTAAGGGCAGGGTGGACTTCATGGAACTAACGGGCCTTTTACTAAAAACAGGGTATACAAAGCTAGAATTCCAGATGTTTATAATTTTCTGTGTTATTTGCTCGAATAAAATGTTTCTTTGGAGTAGTTTTTAGTAACTTAAACTTTTGGTGAATACTTTGCAGATACAGGATTAGTAGTTTCCAGAACAGTGCAGGCGAAGGTACAATTGATGAGAGTAGGGCACTGCTGCTAGGAAGTAGTGTTCAGTAGATTCTCTTTAGGGATGAAAGGACACTAATAGATTTCTTGCATCTGAATTATAACAAAGCTATAAAAAGCATCATAATGTCCTTTATAGCAATAAATATCCTATAGATAATACAGGAAAGCTACAATAAGAATAATAGCATTAATTACCAGTGTATGCAGATTGCAAAGAAAGCAGTTACAGTTAGCAGTTTCCTTTAGCCTTTCAGCTAGAGCAATCTGGGTGAAGAAAACAAATCTCTGCTTCATGCACCATTTATTAGCTGCTGTGGGCTTTGTGAAATTCAGCTAGAGCTGTAAAAGACGCCATGGAAACTATTATTTATGCTTATTCTGATGGTTCCTTTTTTGTGTTTTTTTTTTTTTTTTCTCTTGGTAGTATGTCATCAGCCACACACAGCTAGAAACCAGGACCCTGCAGATCTCTGTCTGGCACTATGACAGATTTGGACACAACAGCTTCCTTGGAGAGGTGGAAATTCCGTTTGATTCCTGGAACTTTGATAATCAGGGTGATGAGTGGTTTGTGCTCCAGCCCAAGGTAAGGGTTTCCAGGGGCCAGTGGAACTGCAGTGAAGCAAATTTAATGAGGCTTAGTTATTTTTCCTTTGGAGCATGTTTATAAAATGGTGACTTTATGATTGTCTAATGTAGCAGTAAAAATAATGCTTGGTCTTTATTCAGTCAAAGCATATCACTTTTAAAGGCTTTGTGAAGACTTCACATGCGCGTGGCTACTTTCAAAGCACCTTTTAAATAAAGTGTAAGTCTACCTCATTATAAATTGCTGTGGAAAAACTACCTAGCAAAGAAAATGATTTTATACAACAGAGCTTTTCTACCACTCCCCTACCTCTAGAAATCTAGGAAGCAAATAGGCCGTTCTTGTTTCATTTCCAAGTACTTTGCACTTCTCAGCCGTGACGAAGCATCGCCCTGACCAGGAAGGCACCAGGTGAGGCTGCAGCTCAGCGTCCCCGTGAAACGGGTCTGCCTGGTACTTGGCCGAGGCCGTGGTGACTCCTGGCGCCAGGGCACCCCCTGCTTTGGCGAAGGGCGGTGTGTTCATTTGTGGAAGCCACTCAAGGAGCTGTGGTAAACTTGAGGATTCAAGACTCCTGAGCTGTTGGCTGCTATCGTAGCCAGAATCCCCAAGAACACAGTGGTTCAGAGTGCAGAAAAGTGCAAGATTGTGGCACAAGTGATGTGGAGGCAGACTCAGATGCCTCGTTTATTCTGTGTTACGTTTAAGGGAATAGTGTTGTGTTTGGGGCTGTAGGAGGGAGTGTTTGGTTTTTATCTTCCATCTTCCCTTGGTGGATGTGATTGCAGTCTCATGACTGCATGCCGTTTCCAGGTATGGCACTCTGTGGGGCATACTTCTAGCCTAAGCTGTCCCAAATGTGCAGCTCAGTAGGTTACTTGTCAGAAGATGCATATAAAAATGAGTCCCTTCTGTAAGACTTGCACGCGTCGCATTTTGGAGATGGCAAGAAAGAACATGCCCTGTTTGCCTGGTCAGCTCTGCTAGTGAGAGTGACCAGGTCTTGCTTTGCGGCCTGAAGGGACCTGAGATATCGGGAAGAGAAAGCGGCTGATGGTGGTCAACATGGTCAGCAGCGTGTCTAGATAAGGGTTGTGCCACGCGTCTTTCAAGCCATAAAGCCCATAAATAAAACTCCCATCAGACTTGCTTCCTAGTCAGTAGGCTTGCCTGGGGTCGCCTCTTGGAGGAGAATTCGCCGCTACATTTTTCTAGTAGCACTGGCTGGTGTCACTGTTGTATTTGCTTAGTGCTCACCATTACAATAGGACATTTTGTTTTTGTTTTGCTTACTGTTTGCATGCAATGTAAGTATAAGATTGAGCTTTTTATAATGCAGTAATCTTGTCATCGTTGTCTCCTTGCAGTCTTGTGGTGGTGGAGGGGGAGGGATGGGTGGACGGACCTTTTTTTTTTTTTTTTTTTTAAACCCCTGAAAAAAAAAAAAAAAAAAAAACAGGAAATGGTGAAGCCCTGTTGCTCAAGAAAAAAGTAATGAAGTGTTAAAGATTTCAGCCATTCCAACTGGATGGTCGAGTCTGATTATTTCCAAATCCATTAAACGGATTTTTAAACTCCTCCTTTCTCTCCAAGGAAAACACACAGACTAGGTCTTGTCTATATCCTCACATGTTACAAGTAATATTTCTAAACTGGAAGTGCTGCTAAGATCACTGATCAGCAAATAGAGTATTATTTCTGACTGACAAATGACTGCATTACGAAATTAAAAACGTTGACACCAAAACCCTCATGAGGTACGTGCGGTTCTCCTGCTTGAACTGTTGGACACTGACAGGAATGTCAGTGAAACCCCCTTTGCAGGGTTTTATTGCAGCTTTATTTGTTCTCTCAGTTCAGCTGCTGTAGTGAAATGGTTGAAGATTTTAAAACCTGTTTCTTCAGTGAGCATTGAGTGGTCTTTTGCCCTTTTGTGTGCTTCAATCCGAATCCTTGGTGTCTCTCTCAGTATTCCAGGGCATTCTGTCTTTGTAGACATTCTTGGTCTATGAGGGGTCAGGAAGATTTGTGTGTTTGCACCCAAGCCTGAGCACTAAAATGTGTACAGAAACGTGAACGTCTGAGAAGTCTCAGCAGCGGTCAGCATTGATCAAGGCTGGCCTTAGCTTTTCTTAGACCTCATCTCTATTGTGTATATATATGGGATTTCTTTTTCAGTGCCTTTTATTTTTATGGGGAGAAGTCATTGTTCACTGCCATATCATGTTCTCTCCGTGTTGCATCTAGTGTTTTTAAAATCTAGTTTCTAACTTCTTACAGCGTAGATAGAAGTTCAGCAAACATAATGAAAGCCTAATACCTTTTTAATTAAGGTGCTCTGAAAAGTACTGGATGCATTCTTCCTGAGCAGGATTCAAGCATTTGTAAAACAAGAAGATGTAGTAGTGGTGCATGAATAGAAAAGGGGAAGGACCTTGGGAATAACATTAGTTTTCAAGAATCTTTTCTAGTTCAGAGCTGGGCTCTGCCATCTTCTTTCTCTGCTCCCTGCCTGCATTTCCATTCCAAAAGTGACTCTTCTAAAATATATGAAACTAGTTAGCTATTAATTAGTGTAAATAAGAGCATCAGAATAATCTCAAATTAGTTACAGATTATGTTTCCGAAACAGGCTTAAGTTTGCTTCTGTTTGATGCTGTGAGTTTTTCTTCACTCCTTCATACTGGCTGGCTCTCTCTCTCTCATATATGTGTGTGTATTCACCAGCCAGTGTCTAATGCCATGCGATTTTGTTCTTCTGAGATCTTGCATCCCTTAGCTCAGATAGCTTTCTAAAATGTGATTATATTCCTTTGGGAATGTCTCTCATTAAAGCAGTGTGGTACATCTTGGTGTATTGAAGCATCTGTAACTGCTTATTGGTACAACAAAATATTTACCCCCTCCATTTCATTTTAATTATGCTTAAATGGATTCCTGTTTTTTCATTTTATTTCTGGCAGGTGGAGGTAGCAACAGATGGTGGGCTTCAGTATAAAGGAGAACTGACAGTTGTTTTACGCTACATTCCCCCAGAGAGAAACCTAATGCTTCCTCTAGGGCAGTTTCAAGGTAAAGCAAACACAAAATATATCATCCATCTGCGTATTAAAACTCCTCACGTAAGTCTAAATAATAGAGAAGATTGAAAATGTATTTAAATATATTTGTTGCCTTTATCTGTAGAAAATTCAAATTGTGTTTCTCCTGCTCTGTTTTCCCTTCTCTTACATAAAACTCAGAGCGAAGCAGAGATGAGTGTGCACAGGCAAGTGTTCATGCACAGCTATGATTTTAACTAAGAAAAAGTTCAGGTAGTCAATAATATGATTGAGGACAGTCACATATAAGGAAGTCTAAATCATTGTCTGTGTGGTGGTTGTTCAACTAGTTAGTTACATACAATGTGAGCCTGATCAAAGTAATAGACTTCCTTTAGCTTACTTTTTTTGCTTAATTGCTCCTTGTTTTCCCCCTTTTTTCATGTTCCTTTATTTCTGCTTAATTTTGCCATATTATTCCTATAATCGAATCCTGTAAATTTTTTTTTTTAGAGGGGAGGGTGTGCCATTATTTTCATCAGCAACATACAGGGGAAAATACAATTCCTGTTTGCTTTGTAGTGGTAACAGTAATCAGTTCGCTGAGCCTCTGTCTATGGACAGTGTTGTTTTTTGTCATTGGCATTCAATAGGTGCATTAGTTTTTATTTCGTTGTGTTCTAGCAAATTTACCTGCTAGCAGTAAGTTCCAGGATATTCCCTGTTAAAAGCTAATTATTGACTGAAAAATCCAGATATACACTACTTGCATTTTTTTAAGCTAATAATATCTACCATCACTCCTAATCTTTTTTTTTTCTGATATTTTCATCTCTGATCAGCCTGTGGTCCCTGCTGTGAAGCCTCGTAGAACCCACAGCAGCAGCAAGTGCACGTGTCCTCGTGCTGCTCTTCAAATGCAGAAGTGTGTCAGTGAGCACTGTGTCCTTTGGCACAGTCTCCATGGAGCAGTGCATCCTTATGAAAAGAACACATGCCTATTGCTATATTTTAAGCTTTGGGACAGAGGATTTGCACCTTGCTCGTAATGCAGGGCTGCCTTCACATTACTGACAAAATGAATCCTGAAAAGAGGTTAGGGTTTACAAGACATGACAGTTCTTTGCATTCAACATGGTAATCCACAAATATCTGTTTTTTGAAAAGGACTTCAATTAGGGCACCCTGTTGTGTCTAGCAAGGACTAGCTAGTTACATGGCCAAATTCTTTATCAAACATGGAGTGATTTCCCACCCCTACCTTTCTGTTTCTTCACCATGGAAAATCAGGGTCTGCTCTTAAGAAATACTTTAATTCCATTGAAGGACATGAGTGAAGGAATCTAGCCAAAAAAGACTAACATTTCCAAATCAGTTTTGCAGTATATACTTCTTCATGATAACGTTTCTACTTTGTTTTGTGTGTAGGAAAGAAGAGCTTTAAAAAAGGAAAAAAGAGAGACTCTCACTTGCCATCTGGAGGTATTTTAGAAGTCCTCATCAAAGAAGCTAAGAATTTAACAGCGGTGAAATCAGGAGGCACATCTGACACTTTTGTGAAGGGGTCTCTGCTTTTTTTTTTTCTGTTCTATTTTCCTTATCCTGGCGTTTTTAATGGCTGCACTGAACCATTCTTTGGCTCACCCCACTTTTTTCAGTACATGCATGTATGTGTGTGTTGCATATCAGTCCTGAGCTGCAGCTGATACCTTGGAATGGTGTGCTTAAAAGAGGAAATTTGTGGGGTAGCAAAAGAAAAACCTGCAGTGGTAGCAAGGTAGCAGTCGGTCAAGAACCAGTATGTTATGCATAACATTTATTTCATGCATTCATTTTTATTCAGTATATTAATGTGCAGATTATTATAGAACATTCTATTGGTACAAGAAAATGCTTCTGTTAAGTCAGCAGAGAGAGGTAGGTGATTACCCGTCATTCCTGAAGGTGGGAAGTTGTAAAGTAGGACTCAGATGATCTTTGATCTGATAGTGGCGTTTACATTTGCAGGTAACTGAAACAATATATATTCTTAGACTATCTCTTGGATAAGAACCTGTTTTCAGGAAAATACAAGGGTGTTTGGGTTCCTTGTAAAATTACAGACAGCAGAGCACCTATGAAAGCTGGCACCATCTTCCTAATGGATGTCAGCTGAAGTGTGCAGAAAGAGAATATTCTTGGTGTGTGTAAGCAAATTCTGTTGTGATTCAACTACTCAGGCTAATTGAGAAAGTATTTCTCTCTTGTACCAAAAGTAGATATTTTTCCTAACAGTTATTAGAAAAGCTCTTCAGCGTGTAGTACGATGTCAAGGAACATAAAATGCTGAGGGTTCCCCAGAAGTGTATTTTTGATTTTAAAGGTAAATCTCATAACTATAATTGTTAAACATTAACCATGAGATACGTTCTTTGACAGAAGACTTAAAAATTTTGCTCTTACAGCTTGAGATTTGATTTTATCATTTCGAAGAAAAATAACCTCTGTGTCACTTGTGTACCTATACGCATGTGTACGCGAATACCCAATGGATACAAATATTCATTTTCTTATTGGACATTCAAAATCCAGACTGTATAGAAAGTGCTAGGTGCAGGGCATAACTGTGTTTGCACACAAAATTATGTTAATTTTACTCATTATTATATTGAATTGTTCAAAAATGTAGGTTATTCCTTTAAGGTGTTAAATGGAGCAAATACCAGATAGTTGAAAAGGTTTTACTGGTGCTAGTCTGTTATTGTTTGCATGGATTATTCGGTGCAGTGGAACACGGATGTGTTTCCTCTGGATTATTGGTCTCTCTTGTGTCATGGCCAAGCACACAACCAGGTTGCTGTGAATCAGTTCAGATGTTGCAGCTGTCTGATCTGTACTATTAGCTGGAGACACTGCTGAAGAAGGGGAAGATGCAGATTCTGAAGATTTGTAGAGTCCTCTGATTTTGAAACTAGAGTGTTAACATTTGTTTAGTAAAGTAAGATGTGGGAGTTTGTCAGACTTCACAGCCATTGTATTTCTGTAGGACATTAGCCAATTCCTAGTGCTCCCTGTCATATTATTCCATTTCCACCTGGCGGCCCCTCTGTCATGTTCTGTGTTGCACCTTGTGAAGGAACGGACTCAGTCTGGGATTCGGAGTGAGACAACTTTATTTTCAAACCAAGTTCTTTTTATACTGACTTAACACAAGTGTTGCAAAGCTTACAACCAGTCAGCATCTTGCCACCCGTGGGGTTGTAATTACCCTGGCTTTGTTTCTGATCTTCTGACAAGACATTCTGTGGGAGAGGGGAGGGGAGGTTGCAGTCCTCCTCCTTTTTCTGCTCTGTTCTTTATCTGCTGATAGGACTGACAGCCTTGCGGTTAATTATCTACTAACAAGGCGTCTACTAACATCTAGTAACAAGGTACTATTGTCTTTGAAGAGGGGCTTCACAGTTCTGGTTGGTGGCTGGACTAGATAACTCCAGAGGTCCCATCTGTAGGCAACATTACTTGGATTCTGTCTGTATTTAATCTCACTGAAATAAAAAGTTTGTGGCTGATACCTTAGACATGGAGAAAGTAGACCTAAGTTCAGTTTCTGTTGGTAATACAGACATTATAAATGTAAGAAAGAAAGAGAGTCAAATGCAAAATGTGTATTTCATATAAATGTTTATTTTAGTTTTAGTGGGAAAATTGGTTCCTGATTCTGTTTGGGCCTGAACATGGCTGTAACTATTTGTGAATATTACATGATATCCCACTTACCATTTGATTTTTTTTGTCTTCCAGGTACCTGCTCCCAGATGACAACAAAGCTACAAAACACAAAACCCCCATAATAAAGAAGAATGTGAATCCCCAGTGGAATCATACGTTTGCTTTTAGTGGCTTGAGTTCCAGGGATATACGTAACGTCTGCCTTGAGTTGACTGTGTGGGACAAGGAGTCACTCTCCAGTAACATCTTCCTGGGAGGTGTCCGCTTGAGCACTGGAAGTGGTAAGGTCCCATGTGGCTGGGGACTACTTGTTTTTAATTCTGCTCTCCCTCCTTTCACAAAGCACTTATGTATGTGAGGATAGTAATGTTACTGAGTAAGAACTGTATGCAAATAGTGGACCAATGGAAAATGAGGGAATTCAACGTGTCCCTTGCAAGTAATTTAGTTCTTTCCTCCACTGAATGAGGGAGAAAAATCTAGTATCCAGCTATAGTATCTAGTATCCGTCTTTCAAGTGAAGAACTGGAAGTATTCTGGAAACTTTTATTAGCATCCCAGTAAGGAGGAGAAGGTTTTGCTTAGAACAGGCTTCTGTTGACAGTAGTGTAATCTGGAAGAGCTGTATATGCATTAGGAGAAAATCTGTGGTACAGAGGCATGATGAGGATTTTATGTGCCTCTGCCTGTATGCCACAGCAGTGTTTTACAGAGCTTCCTTAAGAAGAAATGCAGAAAAGGAGAAGTGTTTTCAGTATAAAACCCTAGACAGGCATAAATGTATTATCTTCAGGAACACTGGTGAAGCAAGTCAACAGGGATAGTAAGAAACTCTTTACTAACATGCCAAAATTTCTTGTGTTTTTGCAACTGGCAGGTGTGAGTAATGGCAAGGAGGTTGACTGGATGGACTCTCAAGGGGAGGAGCAGCACCTCTGGCAGAAGATGATTGACAGTCCTGGAACTCCTGTGGAGGGGATATTAATGCTGAGATCCAGCATGGGAAAACGCAGGCTCTGAAGGACTCTTAACTACAGAGGGGTGCCGCAAGTGCTCACATCCTCAGTGGTGTCCAGATTTTTGCAGCTTTGCCCATATGGGAGTGGGTAAGGGTTACACACTTTGCCTTGGCTATTAAGGCTCCAAGTGAGATTTTAATGCATTCTGCACTTTCATGCACACGTGTCTTTAACATTGGCTTTTTGGACAGATGATTTTTCTCCTGAAACTAGTGAAAGTTTGACCTTGCACAGAGATGAAACCGAGCTTTTACTCTCTGTTGTGATGAGTAGTGTGTGGCCATTGGACATCTTCTGTAAGGGAACATGGAGCGATCAGATTCTCATTTGACAAGTAATGCCTATTGTATGTGTTTAATTCTGGGTCCAAATTGGCCTAAAAGACACGGAGTACAAGCAGATTCAGAGCAAGTCTGTGTTCTGGTATTTGGAAGATGAGAAGGCACAGGGTTTCTAGTAACATGGGCTATGCAGTGTATTGGATAGCAGGCTTAGCATCAAGCAGCACCCTAAGGAAGGCCAATGCGCTGCTCTGCACACTAGAAACAGTCAGCAGATGTAGTGGTGTAAGCTGAGGATGAACCTCTTTCCTGTGAGGGTGACAGAGCCCTGGAACAGGCTGCCCAGAGAGGTTGTGGAGTCTCCTTCTCTGGAGATCTTCAAAACCCGTCTGGATGCCACCCTGTGCCACGTGCTCTAGGTGACCCTGCTGGAGCAGGGGGGTTGGACTAGGTGATCTCTAGAGGTCCCTTCCAACCTCAACCATTCCGTGATTCTGCGATGAAGTGCCAATGTTCTGGCATTCTTTGGGTATTCTGTGCAAAAGGCAGACTTGATTCAGCATGAATGAAGAGCCTCTAATAAAAATAATTCCTAACAATCCCCAAACAATTTATACAAGAACATGGTGATGTTATGTTTCTGAGTTGGTCGAGAGTTCTAGCCAAGACCTTCAGACGTCATTGAACGAGGGGGAGATGTTCTCATATCCCACCTGGTGAGCTGCTGTGATGAAATACATGCTGGTTTTGGGTATAGTTAGCCAAGACAAGAACAGAAGAGTGACAAATACAGTGACACAAATAAAGACACGCCAGGACACTTTGCACAGCTGTGAATTTCTCTGAATGGGTCAAATCCTGTTCAGGCATACCCAAGCACATTAAGTATGAACTAAATGAAGACATTTTTTCCCCAAACTTCTTCCTGTTTAACAATGGATTTAACAACAAAAGAGGGTTTTAGCCAGTTCAGTCATTGGTGGTCTTAACCACAATAGTTGGTCAACAGTAATTTTGAGACTTTAATTTTGACACAGGTTTATTCTAGTCTGTTTCTCATCTTATGCCACAAATGCAGTGAACTATTAAAGTGGAGCACAAATATTCAGCACATGTTTTTATGACTTTTTTTTTCATAATTATCTTTCTCTAAATAGTAGGTTTTTTACATCAGGATCCCCAAAGTATCAACTCTATCTTTTGCCACCTAAACGACCTCTCTCTTTAACAGAGTCAGAGTCTGTGTCTTCTTGGAGTTTTACCACAAACCAACATTTATTTTGTGATTAATAACATTATATTGATGTGGAGGCACAAGCTTAGTGTTCATTTAGTGGAAGTTGTTTTAAAAAGATAAACCTTGTTAAAACTGAAGGATGTGATTGTGTGATTCCTCAGGATAAAATCCCTATTAGACCTCCAGGGAAGCAATGTGCAGTTGTTTACTTCATTTCATTATGATGGTGAAACTGGGAAAATAGATGAGGCACTTAGCGACATGGTTTAGCAGGCCTGGCGGTGATGGGTTTGCAGTTGGACTTGATGATCTTGAAGGTCTTTTCCAACCATAATGATCCTATGAAATGCAAAAAATATCTCCAAGATGGGCCCCAAAATGGAAACCTTTCTCTCTCACCAAAATGAAAAGCTTAAAATAATTTTGAGTTAAGTCTTTCACTTAATATGGAGTGTAAGATTTTTGCTACTTTTTGAATGATATTTTTAAAGTTTTTAACATTATCGTTTTAGCGAAATCTTGTCTTGCTTTGAAAGGAAAGAGCCTGTACTCTCCTTAAGTTTCTGTCCATTTTACTTCTGCTTTTTGGCCTCAACTTAGAGTTCATAATGAATATACTCATCTTGAAAGTGTCACCTGGCTCATTTGCTAGCTTTAATTCCCTCCATTTCCTTTTGTAGGGCCAAAATCTCACTCTGAGTTTTCTAAAAATACAGGCCAGACTCTGAATAGACTCTTGAGTGTCACCTGAGGTTCAGCATAGGAAAGGAACAATTTCAAAAGGGAAGTAATTGCAGGCAAGACTGTGCTGTTTGCCATTATGCAGCATCTGGAATATCCCGGTGCAGTTGCGTCTCAGGTTAGCAGTGACAGTTCTAAATTACTGAATTACTAAATTACTATCAGACTTTGCCCCCAAGAAGCCTCAGAGAGATCACGAGCGTAGGCATCAACACCAGCAGGGCTTGAAAAGCTTTGCTGCTTTCTGACGTCGGGGATACATTTGTAGAAATTCTGATGTGTGGAAAATGCCACAGTGATATCTGATATGTCTCTGTTCTTTTTCTTTACAAAAATGAGCTGTGGTTTGGAAAAAGTGCAAAATGATTAGCTGCAGATAGGAATTCTCGTTTCCCAGATATTTGAATTAATTGCCTGTATTTGTGCGTCATCATGTATGGCGTGTTACCAGGCTGAACAAAAAGAAAAGAGCCAGGAATAGGGTAAAACCTTCTCTTTTGTATTGTATTTTGTGATATTGGAAATGTGTGAATGGCTTATTCAAGGCTAAGTTTTAGGAGAAATTAGCCACAAATTCATAAATTCCTGTCCTGAATAATTAGACACAGAGTTATTATTTCCAAATTGTTTCTTCTGACAGTCCTAAATAAAAGAAGATGTTTTCAATGAAGAAGAATCTCTCCTCTGCAGTGGGTTTTGAAAATGTGAAAATGTGCGTTTTACAGTGATACCTGTTTTTCTAGCAGTCTAACTTCCGGGCTTTCACTGCTGTCTTCTCCCCCATCACCACCACCTTGTGCTTAGATTCAGAGGGTTTGATTCATTAAAGAGAAGGCACAACTATCGCTGTAAAATATCAAGTGGGGTCAGAAAATACCTTTGTAGACAATGTGGTTATTGCCAGGGGCTACAAAGAAGAGCTGGTGCTGAAGGCTGTCGAAGTCCTCACGGCAGGGGTGGTGTCCAGACTTGCTTCCTGGAAGCAGAAGAGCTCAAGTAGAGTTTCCCTGCTCATCTTACAGACTGTATGGGGACTTGTACGTGTTGATGCTCTCGTTGGCATGTGTGGATGCCAAAAGCAGGCTAAAGAAGTGTGTGAAGTGGTCTCCCCATCTCCTGTGACTTTGTTGTCTTACCGTTTGAGTGAGGGGGAGAGAACAGGTGCCCTACAAGGGGCACTACTGCCACCTTCCCGTGCAAACTTGAGCCCCATTGGCTTCTATAAATGCCTTGTAGACATCGTGTCTTCACCTTGGATTCCCATCTGGATGATTAGAGTTGGGATGGTGAGTATGTTTTAATCATGACAATAGGGAGCTTCTGGTTCTGTGTCTCCTCCAATGCAAATCATGCTAAGAAAGTGTGAAAGGAGCATTTTATCTATTATTCCTTGTTCTTCTTTTTGCTGCCTGATCAGGCCCCAGCAGCTCCAGTACGTTCCAATACGTACACAGTGATTGACCTTGCACCAGTACACATTGATAAGCAGGGGAACAAAGCGAGTTGGACTGGCATAATTTGGGCTTCTTGAGGGGCCTGCACATTGCCCAGCTGCATGCATGTAAAGCAGTAAATTTAATTGGGAGGAGAATATGCCTGGGGTTTGCTCTAGTGTCAGTGGAAAGAAAGACTCTTCAGAACTACGTAGGTTTGGCTTTGCTTTTTGTGTCTTCTTTATGCACAGAAAAGAGCTGAGAGCCCTGTTTCAACATCCGTCTGGTCTGTGGGTTCACACAGGATAGAGAGCAAAGGTGGTTCCTAAGTCTGTGTAGGAACAAAACCCTCCACCCCACTGCTCAGCTCATCGGCCTTCATCACAAAATTCTTCTCTGAAGATGCCGTTTGGTGTAGCAGTCTCAGGCAGTGTTGCATCTAAATGCTCATCTCAAGTATCTGGAAGGAGGCAGCATGCAACAGTTAGCTAATAGCTCCACTTACTTTCATCTGAATGAGGTAAAACCTGAGATTTTTCTTCCTAACATACGGTATTCATTTTTTAGCACTTTAAAACAATGACAAAAATTAACCATCTCCTGACAGCTGGTCTGTGCACCTTGTAAACTTTCTTAGAGGTATTTTGTTTTTTTTTTAATGTTGCTATTATTATTAACATTTAAGAAACATATAAAAATGGCGATAAAAAGATATGATTCGTTCCAAAATAGGATGGTAAGACTTTCAGTTGCAGTGAGGTTTCTTACCATAATTCAGCAGATCCTCACCACTGTAGCCGAAGAATTTTTTTCTCTTGGGATCGAATGTGGGCAGATGCTGTCTGGTAAGTGGTAATAATGCAGTGTCAATTATGCTGTGTATGTTGGCACTGGTGAGTGAATCTGAACTTGGTTTTAGGTGGCTTTGGGGTTGCTTTTGAAGCTTAGCCCTCCTGCATCTTGACCCTTTATATAGATCAGCTACATCAGTAATTGTGCTCTGTGGCCATAACATATTTGTATTTGTGTCCTACTGCTCCGGAGAACTTAGTGTGCATTTTTAAGGGTAGCTGTAGTTGTTGAGGCTTGCTTGAAGCAAATGAAGTTGTTCCTTGCAGCCATTAGAGAATATCACACGACCCTCATATTGCCTCCGTTCTGCTCCGGATCTTTTGCTAGCTGCTTGTGCAGTCCTGCCGCTACCTATACGTAACAGTCCTGCAGCTGCCTATACGTAACAGTAGTACCAGTAAAGGGAAGGGCAGCGTGTCAAACCCTCCCGAACTGAGGCCGCGCGCCCCGGCCCGGAGCGTCACTGCTGCGCGCTCTGCCTTCGGGTTGTGCGCCGAGATGGCTGTAACTCGTCTGTAGTTGTTGTCAAAAACACTGTAATATATTTTAGAATTAAAATAATGAAACATGTTCACGTGTCCCTGTCTCTCCAAAATTGTATATAAACTTGCCTTTTAGGGATATCCTATATTATTCTATTGAGGGGAACCTGTTGCTTCATTTTTATGTGATGAATAATGCCAGAAGCCTATACTGTCTTCAGAGACGTGCATTCTTTTTTCTCTCTGCTGTTTTGCCTAGATTATCTTCTACCCCATACGTGTTTTTATGTTAGTTTTTATTTCATAAGCATAAAAGCCCTTTTTTTTTCTTTTGCCAAGATTTGCTCGGGGACAGATTTTAAGGTGATCTGGAAGATGCCTCTGACTTGTGTACAGTTGAGCACTGCCGCACTCTCTCTGCCCTGCTTGTCCGAGGGGATAGATGCCAAGGCCTTGTAAACGAGGGAAGTGTGGGCTCCTCTAAGCAACCGGATACTCCGGTCACGGTTACTTTCTGAGCGCTGCATGGGCAGCAGTGGAAGATACGGTGGTACCTCAGTATGCACAAGAACGCTCTGCGCTGGCAGCAGGGTTTCCTTGCATGCAGTACTTGGCAGTGCTGTTTGAAACGGGTCCAAGAGATGCCCAGGAGCGATGGCAAATGGTCCCGCCTGCTCCTCCAGCCCTGGCTGCTCTCGGCAGTGCCGCAGCGGGGAGGAGCCCTGCGAGGAGGAAGGGACCCCCGTCCTTCCCTTCTGTCCACGTTCTGCACTTAGCAGCCGTCACAAGGGGAGGCAGAAGTTGAGGTTAGTGCCTAGA
>NW_010587530.1:103453-117729 GCF_000705375.1 Tinamus guttatus | reverse complement strand
CGCTCTCTTAATTAAAAGAGTATTTGAAAGTACTTTAAGTTACTTAAGTTACTCCTGGGAACAGGAGCTAAGACTTTTAAGGGTGTTTCAGCATTAAAATGTGAAGTTTTCTCTCCCAAGGAATGTGGCTTAAGCTTTTAGGTTAGAGATGTGCAGCTTTTCTCCTTCCTCTCCAGATGCAAAGGATTGTTGCCAAAGGTATTGCATGACAACAACATGGACTTTCTTTCTGGCCTAGAACGATTCAATTCTTCTCTTTGTTCAGAACATGTTCCAAACCGGACTGTGCCTCCAGCCCAATGTAGGAGCCTCCAGCCCTGTATCCTTCCGCACGCTGCGGTCTGTGACTCGCGCTGCGGTGAAGAGACTGGAGATGAGAGGGGAAGGGATGGCTCTCACTGCAGGTCTCACTTTCTGGAATCCTCCTTCGGTCCTCCCAGCCCAATTCATCCTTTAAGCGGGATTTACATTTTGATAGAGAGGCCGGGTAGGATTAGCAGCTGTGGCAAGAAAAGCCAGGTTGGTACTACAGAAAACTCAAACATGTATTACTTTGGGGGAGATTTATGCTAAAAATAATAATAAAAAAGGCACAAAAGGCCACCCTGCTGGCCCATAGGGTCCCATGGGCCCATAAGGTCATCCCACCCCACATAAGGCCATGGGCTGACTGCGAGGGTTCCCACGGGTGCCTGGCTTTTATTCCTTGCCAGACCACCCACGTCCTCTCGCTGGCCACTCACTGAGCAGCACGCCCAATCGTACAGGAATTCCCCCTGCACACCTGAGGAGTCTTGAATGGTTTCACTTCCCAGCTGCTACCGAGTTTCGTGTTTTAAAATTCCTTTGGTTTTAGGGACTTCGGTTTTTTTTCTGGTTGGCTTGGCTGGACAGCTTTGCCAGATCAACCATTTTTTCCATTGTTAGAGGTGCTCTGTTTCTTCATTGCTTGTTTGGTATTGTTAAATTTTCAGCCTTGTTTGCTTCTCATTAAAGGTTTTTTGGTTCTTCTTTTAACATCTGCAGGTGGAGCACTTGTTTGCTCAGAGATTCTACATCAATGCTGAATTGTGCAGTTCTCTCAACTGCATATTGGCAGTGAGTACTATCTTTCAGAGTTTATCAATGTGCTAAAGTTTTTTCCAAACAAGCATTCCCAAATTTTCTTCTATCATATCAATGGGGTAAATTTGGTAAGAGATGAATGCCCTTGCATTCCAGCTGATCCTCAAAGGTTAGAGGGGCTCAGGGGCAGCTGGACTCATCTCTTAACCGGGATACCAAATACTGTGTTAGCTATACACCCAACTCTGGCAGTACCGGATTCACAAACAGCGTATCGACCGTCAGTCCGATTGCCTTCAAAACAAGTAGTCGAGTTCACAAATAGCACAATTTATTCAAATGCAACATTTGGAAAACAGGCTTCGGATGTCGGTATAGGAAATTCTCTACTACAGTGTGGGGTTCTTAGCTCGTGCCTGGTGTGCAAATGCGCAATCATCACTCACCCAGAAGATGGGAGAGGGCTCTCAACCTCGAGGAGTCTCCTCAGACAGTGTCCTGACCCGAGGGGAGGAAAGGGGCTCAGCCTGTCAACTGATCCAGAAGATACGATGGAGTCCTCCTTCTCTCCTCTTTCTTAGTTCCTCTTCCTCCTTCCGTTCTTACCACCCCATTCTTCCTTCCTAGTTTTTAGCACCCCATTCTTCCTTCCACATCCCTCCTTAGTTTACCTTTTATATATTTTCTTTTACATTTAGGTGGAGCTCAAGTGACTCTAGTCATACTTGCTTTCATTATTCATTGGTTAAAAGAAGTCTCCCGAGTTAATTGAAAATCTAGAGAGCATGATCAGTGAGGAGTGGTCATTCCTTGGAAGCGAGTAACATTTGGGATGGAGTTGTGTATTGGTTTGAGCAAAGTCCATCAGAAGGAACTGATCCACCACCGTTGTTGGCCCAGCACCAGACATTGCACTATGCGGCGTATCAGCTGCATGGTAGGACCAGGTTACCACCTCTGCAGGGAAGCCAACAGAGTTTGGCCATGGTGTCTCCATTCTGCTCCACTCTTGGTTTACTCTCACTAGTATGTGCTAGGAGGGCAGATCGCATTGCCAAGGGAATCGTGGAGCAGTAGATTCCACACATGCCAACCGTCCTGGAAGTGGTAACTGTCTCTCACCTCCAGCAAGCCTCTGTAGTGCCGTAACTTCTGTTAGGCCCTGCCTTTTCTCTAATTTTCCCTTTCTCGGGCAATTCTCTCACACCAGCACTATTCCTGTTGATCTCAGGCTTGGGGTTAGGGTGAGAGTTACGCTTAACAGAGAGAAAGCCTAGAGCCCCATGAGGAACAGGGCTCGAAAGGCCATGGCAAAGGGTACACATTGCAACACAGCAGGTTTCGTGTGCATATGGGAAAGAAATTCTTTACTGTTGGGGTGACAGAGCACTGGAATAATCTTCCAAGAGAAGTTGTGGACTCTCCTTTTTTGGAGCTCTTCCAAACCTGCCCGGATGTGCTCTAGGATCCCCGCTTGAGCCAGGCTTTGCACTAGATGATCTCTAGAGGTCCATTCTAACCTCAACAATTCTGTGGTGCTTTGATTCATACAATTCAGCAGTTTCGGTTGTTAATTCTGTATTCACCTATCCCTGGGATATTGATATGAATAGGTGTGGAACTGGATGGGCCTCATGGTGTTTGGAGATGGACAGGTACTGATATGTTTGGAGAGGGATTGATAGCTCTCGTGGCGTGCCCTAGCAACACGTTGGGAAACCCAGTCTCCTGCAGGCTCCCGTTGGTATGAAAAATGATTGATGTCAATAATCAGCTGTGCTTCCCAAGAACAGCACTGGCCCATAAGCCCAAGTTCCACATGCCCCTGTGGCAAACCAGGCATTTTGGGGCCTATCAATAGAGTTCAGGGTCGATACATCTTGAATCATGAAGATGATTCTTGAATAAAGCATCTTAAAAATAAAGCTTACTCTTAGGCTTCACATATTAAATAAGGGTCTGAAAACCTTTTGAATAACCTCGAAGCAACAATACATAGGGGAGTGGGGTATAGTTACCGTTAGGTAGAACATGGACACCAAGTAGCCCTGACTGAGCTGCTCAATAACCATCAGGAAGGATCCAGCCCAAAGAAACATTATAGCTATTATATATACTAAATGCCTTTGCCCTGTTCATCTTTGCAAATTGTCCTCAGCTTCCTTTTGTTTGTTTTTGCTACTAGACTTTGTTAGCACTTTAAAAGAAGCCTTATCAGGTAACAACAGCTATCAGAGACACAATCACCCAAGAAATACTAACTTTTGGAAGTAATTGTCAGCAGCTGCCGACACCACTGACGTGTCTGTAGTGCTAGGGCCTGAACTGCAGGCCCAAGTCAGAGTTGACTTGGAGCTGAATATGGCTCTGCCTTTGTGAAAGAACTCGCCTGTAGAACTGCTTACGCTGACTCACACGTATTCCCACCACATTGCTTAGGCCACCTTGACCGTAGGCTTGTAAAATCCTAACTTTTGTAGGTTCTCATGCAAGTGTTTTTGGCCTTGAAGGAAACTTTTGCATCTGAAGCCAGGGCTCTGGCCAGGTCCCAGTCTCAGATGATAAGGAAAGGAGGACAGACCAGATGTTACCACTAGAGCATAGACATAGAGGATAGTGTGGAAAGAGGCTGCTAAAGTTAGGGGATGGATGCCAAGGGAGCTATGCTGGGAGGACTTTATGTTCTGGCCCATAAACGGGGATCATTGTCTTTAAAAAAATCGAAGTTAGGGTTAGGGTTGAAGGAGAGCACAGAGTGGAGCACAGAGAATGTGGAAAGGGGCTGCTGGAGGAAGGAGAGCAGTGCTAAGGGAGTTGTGCAAGGAGGATTCCGTGTCCACAAATGGGAGTCACAGTGGCAGAGCGGTCTGAACAAGCACAGTGTCTGTCCAGAGGCAGATTTGGTGAGCTTTGCATGCTCCAACTCCATCAGGACAGCTGAGCTGCCTTACGGTAGTAACGCTTGCTGTTACTTTGCAACAAGCTGCGGCTCTTCCCACTATTGCTGGAGAGCAGAGCCCCCCAGTGAAAGCACATGCGAGGTCTCAGGGAAGGAGGCAGAACACGCTAGGGCACAGTGATAACAGATGCTCTTCCTTTGCTCAGTCTTGTTGCACAGCATCTTTCTATTTGACTAAGTCTTCCTTATTTTTTAGGCTGCTGCTAGAACTAGGAAACAGACATGTTGTTCAAAGAGTCTCTTTTACACATGCTTTTCCTCCGTGAGCGCTACCACTCCCAAAGCAGAAAGATTAGAGGGAGGCATCGAGCCCTACAGCTGATCTCCTCTGCTCCCCACATTAAGGAGGTGAGCTCCTCCTCTGGGGCCAGAACAGCCACGGACAGCTTGGAGAGGGAGGACAAGTCAACAGCACTGCAGACCTGCCGCTTGTGGAGGGGCTAAAGGGCACTGCACTTGCTCAGGTTGCTGCTGGGGGAGCTCCCAGGGGCACCGTGTCGGTTTCTGGAGCTGTTTGCTTCTGCGGGAGGAAGGATTCTGGACAGCTGGGACTCAGACACTCGGAAGGTGAAAAAGACAGAAGGGTGAGACTGAAGTAGGCACGTGTTTTCCAAAGCAGAGAACCTACTGCAGAACCCAGCAATGCCAAGCCCCTGTGAAACAGCAGCCAGGTAGGAGAGAATTGGAAGAATATGTGTTTTTTCATGTGCAAGCTATTCGATCCTGGTCAGGAAACACATGCAGAACAAGGGATGTGCGGACTATACTTCAACACCATAGGACTTGCAACCATTTTAGGTGACCGGGTAATATGGGCAGATAAAACTGTATGTCTCAGATCGATTTACAGGTCCATTATCTCTCCAGGCAGTCTTGCATCAAGGAAAATCATTTTATACCTCTTTGCCTTCCCTATTTTTTTGTAAATAAAGGGTGAGCACCCTATATCTTTAAACCAGAAGCCTAGCAAAGTGTAGCTTTAGCCAGAGCGAGCTGAGATCAGTGGGAGACGAACATTCCCAAGGCCTTGAGCATCAGATATTTAAAAGCCAAGCATGGATGCAGGAACCTGCCTTTTGGTAGCCCCATGTAAAAGTGTTTCACATCTAATGCAAATAAAGAAAGAAAAAGATAGGAATAAGGCAGAACCTTATGAGAAACTGTATTACAGGGCGGGGTAGAGAACAACTCCAAACCAAGCAGAAAAATGCTTTAAGAAAAGCCTGAATGGGTCTAGAGGGGCTAGAAAGGGCACACCAAAGGAAACGTAGCACTATATCAAGATGGTTCTGGGACCATATTTGCCCTTCAGCCTGCATTAAGCCTGATGATCTCAGTAGTTTTAGGGGTAGAGTTGGGGCTAGGGTTAAGAGAAAGCCTGGAGCTCCATGGAGAGTTGGGGAGGAGGGGCCTGCCAAAGGAAACATGGTGCTATATTCAGGCTGATGCTAGGACCTTCTTTATCATTTAGCCAGCACTAGCCTGGTGACCTCAGGCTTAGGGTTAGTTCTAGGGTTAGGGTTAAGAGAGAGTGCGAGCCTAGAGGTCCATGGGAACCGTACTAGAATCACAGAATCATCGAGCCTAACCGTAAACCCTTCAAAGCCCTACATGCTAAACCATGTTCCTGAGCGCCTCATGTACGCGCTTCTTGACCACTGCCAAGAACAGTGACTCCACCACTTCCCTGGGCAGCAGGTTCCAATGCTTGACTGCTCTTTCCGTGCAGCAATTCTTCCTAATGTCTAACCTGAACCTTCCCTGGCACGACTGGAGGCCATTTCCTCTTGTTCTAGCTCCTTCCAGGTAGTTGTAGAGAGTGATAAGGTCTCCCTTTAAGTCTGTTCTTTTCCAGACTAAGTAATTCCAGCTCCCTCAGCTGTGCCTTGTAAGGTCTGTGCTCCAGCCCCTTCAGCAGCTTCACTGCCCTCCTTTGGACACGCTCCATCACCTCAATGTCCTTCTTGTAGTGAGGGGCCCAAAACAGAACACAGCATTAGAGTGGCAGCCTCACCAGCTCCAAACACAGTGGGACAATCACTTCCCTAGTCCTGCTGGCTACACCATTCCTGACACAAGGCGGGGTGCCAAAGGAAACGTAGCGCTGTACCCAGGCTGGTGCTAGGACATTATTTGACATTTATGCAGCACTAGGCCCTGTGACCTCAGGATTAGGCGTAAGAGAGAGAAAGCTTCAAGTCCCAGGAGGAGAGGGGCTGCAGAAGACATGCCAAAGGAAATACAGCACTATATCCAGAATGCTCCTGGGACCTTATTTGCCATTTAGCCAGTGCTAGGCCTGGTGACTAGGTCTGGCTTAGGTCTAGGATAAGGGCTGTGGTTAGGCTTAAGAGAAATCCCAGAGGCCCAGAGGGAGTGGGAAAACAAAGGGCATGTCAAATGAAATTTAACACAATAGCTGGTAGTAGGACCTTATTTACCATTTACCAGAGGTAGGTCTGCTGACCTCAGTATGAGGCCTAAGGCTGCCCCGTCCTTGTTGACACAGCATTATTTTTTTTCTGAGACTAAAAGTCTACAGGATGAATCACTGGAATTTTGAATATATAAATGCAGGGCTAAAGCCAGAAATGCTAAAACTTGTTCAAACACTCCTTCCCCAAAAAACAAATTTGCCACATCCATGCATACCATATGTGCAAGCAGACTTGACTCCAAAACCAGAAGAGATGGCACATGACGTTTCAGTGTTCCAGTCCTTACCACAAATATGTGCAACAGAAAAGGCCAAAAATTTCTAATCAAGAACAGCTTTCATTAATCAGAAGCTTTTAGTAGATATTCTATCTAGAACTGTAACAAGTAATGCAATCACTCATGTGCTTTCATCCACTTATTTCAGCCTATGGGTTGTAATCACTCTTGACTGTAGCAGTCTCTAAGCTCTCTGCCTGTTCCCCTAGTCGTGAAAATGACTGTGCTGATTCTACACCCAATTCAGAAGGCAGCTGCACCCGGTGACTGCAGCAGATAGATAGATAGATTTTCACTGGAGTAATGCAGAGCAAAGTTAGGCACTTGAATTTTTTTTCTTTTCTCAAAAATCATCGGAAATCCATTGAAGTACTCTCTGCTTACCAGTAAAGGGGAGAAACTGTCCATTTGTGCATTCATGCCATGCGGCCATGGCCACAGTCAGTGGTTGCGTTCCCACCCCGCCTGCTGTGTGTGCCACACTCCGGGCAGGAGGCAATGATGTGGAGCGCCTCGCCATTCCTCATTCCTTTTAGTTGTACAGTTATATACATGTTTTTCAGCTTTCAGGTAAGCAGTGAGGTCAAACAGGTACTTGGGTTGTCTCACAAGGAGGCAGCACCTCCAAGTGCTTTGTGCACAGGGGTTTGAAGCTCGTGTGGCTCTGTGCCTTGAGCATGTGGCGGAGCAGAGCTCCCCAGAGGCAGCGAGGGGAAGGGGGGAGTCACATCTTCAGTCACCTCCGCCAGTGCCACAGTGGGAGCCAGGAACTCCCACGTGGTGTCTGTGACAGATGGAGATGGCTTCTCTTGTGGGCCCCTTACCTGCAGTGTTCCAAGTGCATCTATATCATCTGAGTTGTCTTGGACTTGAGCACTGCAGGCTGTCATCCCCCAGCTCTCACTGTGCCTGATGGTTTAGTTTTTCACAGACTCCTGAAATTTCAGCAGCAGATCCTACTGTATAGAAGACCTTCTCCATGCACTTCATTAAGTAGCTCACGTCAGAGCTGATTTTTCACTCTTCACTTGCATATGCAGCTGTTTTGAGATTTAGTAATTTCAGAGGATGTGAACGACTTCTTTGGTAAAGATCTCATTATATATACTGCTAAACTGTTCCCCTGCTGACATAAGAGTGTAAAATTAAGAAGTCTACTTCAGAATCAAAGATCAACAAGCATTTGGCTGAAAGAAGATGGGTATTCTGAGTGGGAAGAAGGAACAGCACAGCCACCAGAATATTGCTTTTAAGAACATCAAGTTATGTATCCAGTTATATACCAGTCTGAGCAGAGTCCCAAGCGGTAACTCACATTCTTCATTCATTTTTGGCTTATGTATTTTTTCACGTAGGATGGATATTCTGTGCAATTTATTGGTGAGACTGCAGGCTACAATTAAACAAACAAAAAAAACCTCTTTCCTTCTTTGAGTGTTTCCCAACACTCCTAACTAAGCAGTGAAGCTTTTCATTAATTCTTAAGTGATAACTTACAAATGAGTATTTTCACAGCTCTGGAAATGATAAATCCTTGATGAATTTTCGCTGTGGAGAACGTTCCCCTACCAGCACATGCACAGGCTGATCCATCTCCAACACGAAGGGAAGGAATTCCATTATGACAAGTCACCGGACATGAGAGGCAGGAGCAGGAGCGGAGCAGGTAAAAGCATAGTTTTCTGTCACTGTAAAAAAGAGCCCTACTAATTATTGTCTATCTTCTATTGTTCCTTCATCATTTTCTTTCTGGCATTGAGTTTCCTCCTCCTGCCATCAGCTATTTTCTCCTCTCTGCTGCTGGAAGCAGATATTTGTGTTGCCTTCAGCTGTGCTTTGTGTCTGTGATGAACGGTATTATAGAAGAACTGAAGGGCAGCGCTGAGTTTCTGTACACCTTAATTCGAGGCTACTGTCTGTGTTAAATGACTTGCAGAGATGTATTTTGATCCAACTTTTGAATTCTATCCATCAGCTTTATCTCTGGGAGGAATTTTTGACAACTATCTGTTTGCAAAACAATATTTTTTATTAATAAAAAGACTTAAAAACAGTAAGAAAGAAACTCAAATTTTACACTGAATGAAAAATCCAAAATAAACTCCTGGAGACATGCCTCATTTCTTCACTGTGTGTACAAGCAATGCCACTGGGTAATAATTCTACATAGAAATTTCTCTAAAGACGGCTGAAAGTACAAAAAAGCATCATGCATATGTCTATGCAGAAGAGCTACCCAACAGGACAGACTTAATACACAAAAAAATCTGTACATCAGTGATTAAAAAAGCCATGCTTTGTGTAGCACCAAGGGCAGAATATGTGGATTAAAAAAAATCACTGAAAACTGAAAGCCCTGTAATTCTGAGTTAAGGACATGACTGGCCAATTTCTGCTTGCAGTTTCATCTCTTCTTTCCTCAAGGGAAAATTGTCAATAAGTGCAAATAGCTCAGCTGGTGTTGCTGGGAAAGGGTAGCGTTCCTTGTCCATTCCATGCTTGTCCATCACCACGATGTTGAAATTATAATGGGGGATTCGCAGCAACAGTCTGCAAAATAAGGAAATCGTTCTGTTAAAGTGCAGCAGCTCTTGCCTTAGGCCCTTCAAGCCACAATAAATTGCGGAACCAGCCTGTTTTCAGTGATTGCAGAGAGGGTTATACCAACCTCTGAAACAGAGCTCCATTAAAGGTGAGAGAGAGGAGAGTGGTGCAGGTAATGAGAGTGGTAGAGAAGTTTGGGTGGGTAGGGACAGTAGAACAGAAAAGCAGAACCACGCAAAAAACGCTTTACTTTTTTTTACTTAGAATTACACACTTTTTTATTTTTTCAGGATCCCACCCTATTTTCCTAGGGAACAAATGGTTTTGTTTTTTGCAATCCAAGAAAACCTCTCAGGCTTATCAGCAGACTGAGAAAATGACATAATTTTCTTTTGGGAGGAGAAACTCCACACCCTTGTCTAAGATATCAGCAGATTTTGGCTAAGGTGTCACAGAAGATGCTGTCTGAAATGCATCTGGTCTTTTTTTTTTTCCTAAACAAACACTACTTGCACTGCCAGCCACCCCTTCACTTTTGGCTTGTGGAGTCCTCCTCTCCTAGGAAAGGCTGGCACTTGAAATCCCCCTTTCTAGGGAAAACCAACCGGTTGCCAGCAAGAAACCAGGTCAAAGCAATTTATGCACCTGGATAAAACTGCTGAATGTCGTGGCCAAGCAGGAGAGGCTGAGGTGCTTTTCCCTTTGAAATACTGCCCGTGCCATTCCTGCCTCTGGGACCTCCCTGCTTCCGCTTCGGGCTGGCCACAGCACCCCGCTGCCTGCAGAGAAAGGGGGTGGTTGCTGCTCTGTGGGGATGCACTGGATGCTCCTTCAGGACTGTCCTTGCAAAGTGAGCGAAGACGGTCATGACGGACCAGATCCAGCACCGACGGAGACACACACTGCAAGTGTTTTCAGTGGCAACATTCAAATCCAAAAAACACATGACATATAATCCCAAAGGGCTCTACAGAGAGCTCACCTGCATTCAGGAATCCACTCAGTTTGAGCAAAGGGCCAAGGAACTTCAGCTCATTTCACATTTAAAGGGCAAGTGAGCAGCTGACACTTTCTCCCAAGTGCTGAAGTTCCTTCTTTCATAAATGCCCACGAATCTGCAGCTGCTTTGGGTCAGTTAGCAAGGAACTTACAAATCATGGAACTTACTCGTGAACATTCACTTTCCAGCGCCCAGTAATGTACGTTACAGTAAAATCTGTATATTCACATAACCAGATGAAGGAAACCTGAGGCAGCTTGTGGGCTCTTACATGCTAAGCTGCAGACACAGCAGCAGAGAGAAGACCGATGTTACCTGAGTTGCAGAGCAAGCGACGGGGGCAGCAGCTTCACTCCAATTCGCCCTATCTGGGCTGGGAAGATGCCCACCAGCTCGACCACGGTAACGTGGCGAAGGTCTAAACCGCACTGGGCTGGCTAGAGGGGATGCAAGAAGGAGGAGACGTGTGTTAGTTACCAGGGAGGGAGCAGGGGGTTGTTCCCAGCAAGCAGCCAGTGTCTGTAAAGATTTCAATCTTCCTGTTTTGTTCCCTGGATGTTACTGAGACTATTTAGATGGAAATGAGAGCATAGTTAGGTGCTCTCTCAATTCTTACTGAACTGCAAGCCTTCTCACTCCCAGAAATGTCAAATAAATGGGTTCTTAGCTACTCTAAAAATAACAATGCACAGAGACTGCCTTGGAGGAATATAAACATATTGTTAATGAAATGAAAAGATGCCAGTTTATTAAGCATTTATTAAGCAGTAATCTCACTTGGCAATCAAAACAAACTCTGCGAAATGGAAATCAACTGCAGAAAATTCTCTTTCATGCCAACTTGTTTGATCACCATAAAGTAACGGACAAAATTTCACTTTGATCAATGACTGAATTTGCTTGCCAAGTTAATATATTGGAGGGAAAAAAAAACCCTCTCAATTTACTGTTAACACAATGTCACTTAAGCCTGTAGTTAAAAACCTTATCATGCTTATATGCCAATGCATATTAATACTTTTTTTTTTTTCCAGTTGTGGGAAAAAGGAATCAGGGCCTAAGCACTTGTCACTGCCAAAGAATACACTGGACTGGCTTTCCCGGAGACCAGATACATGTTTAAGATTTCTAAGTCTCCAGTGCTGTGCCTGCCTGCACACCAGTTATTTCTAAAGCCATTCACATTTTACATTACAGCTGCAAAGTCTGTGTGAACTGTGGCCTCTGAAGTGATGGGTTTTCTTTTCAACTCCTTTAGAAGGACTGAGTTCTGCTAAATCATTAGAGCACAAGTTAATATTAAATTAATCATTGGAGAGGGAGAGAACTGCCTGAGGCTCAGTGACTGGTCAAACAGATGCAATACCAAACAGAGCAGAGCTGAATTACAGTCTGGGGAGGTGTTTAAACTCAAACCCATAAAAAAAGGATTACTGCAGAACCAGTACTACTTCAGCCAGGGTCTCTGGTGGTTGCAGAGTAACAGGTGAGGTTTGCTGATTTACACCAATAAATCAGCTTGTCCTCTTGTGCCTTTAAAGAAAAAAATACTTGGGAAAAAAACAAAACAACCAAAAAGCTCTGTTCTGTTTTACCTGCAACATTCCCAACTGCATTCGGTAGAAGAAGTTGGCTGCAGTAGGAGTGGAAATGATTAGCAATCTCCGTTTCTCATAAAACTGATCCAGAAGTGCAGCTGCAGTCCTTACGTTCACATTAATATTCATGGCTGGAATTAAATTTGAAACATAAGTTATAGAGGATGCTGACAACAGATCTACTGCTAAAAGCACAAATAAAAGCAAAAATATACCCAAAGCAGAGGAGCACAGGTGATTACAGATACAGATCAGATACAAGATACAGGTAAAACTGGCCTCATGGAAGCTAAGAATTTCATCTGAGGGGAGGCAGATTTTTCTCCTAAAGTACAGTACCGTGTCGTGAAGAAACGTTTCTTCCCCTGCCTTGCAACCAAAAAGAAAAAAAAAAAAAAATCTAGAGTGGCTTTTTGCTTGGAGAGTACTGGAAATACTGCTGCTAGGTGGCTTAGGAGCTGGTTCTAAACAAGGAAGCGGAGCTGGAAACTGTGCAGTACCTGGTGCAGGATCAGTGCAGGAAACTGGCTTTGTAATAAAGGGGGCTCTGGGAGGAGCCCCTCGCCCTTCAAGTGAGTTTAAGAGCAAGGAAAGGGCTGCAGAGCATTGGCGCATCTATGCTTCTATACCTCTATACCAGCAAGGAAAGGGCTGCAGAGCATTGGCACATCTATGCTTCTATATTTTGTATATACCTCTATAGCTTAAACAGATCCATTTGAAAGTTTCCTCCCTATTGCCTAAAAACAGCGGAAAGCAACAGGTTGCTGCTATGTTCTAGCTTAGGGGCTTCCAACTCTAGAATGTAAAGTTTCATGTAGAGGTTTCAGCTGAAAAACCATTACCAGTGCAAGGTACTATGACCATCAGAGGCAAGAGCTGCCAAAGATGGCAAATGCTCCACACACAAGTTTAAATGGGAAGAGAAAACAAAGATGAGTTTCATACCTCCATCACTTTACTCACGTCCACGAGACCCTTTGCTCTTGCAGCCCTCCCACTGGCCCTTCCAGGGGTAACACTCACGTACGTGCACAGGTTGGCTCCACTCCTGACCATCCCAGGTTGTACTGGCACACTCTAGCTGGGCTCCCTTGCAGCTCGTAGCCGCCGATGCAGGAAAACTCGCACGTGGCCCCGTAGTTATTCCCATCACCTGAGCACTTGATGTAGCCGTTATCTGGGGCGTTTAGTTTCACACAGCGCCTGACTTCAACCAAGAGGGGAGAAATGAGAGAGAAGGATCAGGCACCTTGATGCTTCAGCAGCATGGCCAGTAGAAAACCAACAGAAAAATGTATTTCTGCTTGCTGTCTTCCTTATGAGCTGCCCTATAGTCAAGTACTTTAAAAGAATGCCAAATACACAGGTAAACTACAGTGACACAAATATATATGTGTGTGATCACACAGCATCATGGTGATGAGAGGCCACGGAGCAGAAAGAGATCTGAAACTCGGACCTACAGATTTTGATTAAGGAACTGGGGCATCTATCATATAAGGAAAGACTAAGCGAGCTGGGCCTGTTTAAACTGGAGAAGAAAAAATTGAGAGGGGATCTCATTGACATGTACAAATACCCAAGGGGAGAATGTAGGGAGGATGGGGCCAAACTCTTCTCCGTGGTGGCCAGTGACAGGACAAGGGGTAACAGGTGCAAACTGAAACAGAGGAAGTTCCATCTCCATGTGAGGAAGAACTTTTTTCCTGTGAGGGTGACAGAGCCCTGGAACAGGCTGCCCAGAGAGGCTGTGGAGTCTCCTTCTCTGGAGATCTTCCAAACCCCCCTGGATGCCACCCTGTGCCACGTGCTCTGGGTGTCCCTGCTGGAGCAGGGGGGTTGGACTAGATGATCTCCAGAGGTCCCTTCCAGCCTCAGCCATTCCGTGATTCTGTGATTTTAACTCTGGCCCATAAAGAGCTGCACTTGCCACAGGACAGCCTTGCTTGCCAGACTAAGTCCCAGCTGAGAAGCCTCCATCAGACACGTCATGAGACAAATGCTGTGAAGAAGCCAGTGGAAGGAAGGGGTGCAGGGCTGAACACTGGACTCACAGAAAAGTTGTTCTCAAGCAAGACTGCCCTCTCCCAGTTTCAGAACCAATGCAAACTTATGCATATACAGACAGTTAAAAATATGAGAAAGTTTCTAAACTGTTTACTAAGCTAGTTGTAAATATGTGACTATATATATAGTTTAAAATATCATTCTTACCTCTGACTTTAACAAGAAATTTGCAAGTGCCTTTATTTTCTGCTCTGTCATACACAGTATATTGGATTTTGTGGTCACCTTCGGGAAAATGTGACCCTGGCGGTAGCCCTTTCAAAATAACGCTAAAATGGGAGAAAAAACAGAACAAATTTATCAACTGGCCAGCGTTTTCCTGCTG
>NW_010587530.1:92773-103429 GCF_000705375.1 Tinamus guttatus | reverse complement strand
GAGGGCCTGTCTGTGCCACCCTGAGAGTGCCTGGCTGTGCTTCGTGCCTGAGGAGCAGCAGCAAGCAGGGCAGGAAGCTGGGCAGCCACGTCGGCGTGCTTAGACTTGCTAAACACCCCCGTCCCGGCGTCCCAGCTCAGGCAGGGCCAGCTTTGCTCCTGCAAGACAATTCATAAAGCAGCCAAGTATCACAACTGCCCAAAGGAGCTCGAGGCTCTTTTCCTTATACAAGGAACAAAAATTGTGTCATTTATCCCTCATTTTGTATCCTAAATAGAGCTGCTGTTGAAGAGCACCTCCAACCTCTGACAGCAAGGACATCACAAACATGGCAGTTCTGTACTGCCTCCATAATTAGCACTTACTGGCTGTTAAGTGTAAGTGTGGCTGTACTAATGTACAGAAAATTAAGTGGAAATTGAGATTTATTTTCACAGTAGAAGAGCCTAGCATTCCAGAGCAGCAGTTTCACTGGGAGCTTGTTCCTATCTGCCAAACACGTCAGGGGAATTCGAGTGTTCACTTGATCAGACCCTCAGTATTCAGCCACTGAGTTCTTTATGTAATGAAGGAGTTCACATGTTCAATAGACTGCAGGACTCAATGCTTTGAGTGAAAACACTATACATAATTATTAGGCTGTATACAACATCACAATGTAACCAGATTTTCTAAAAATATATAGAAAAAACTTGCCGCAGACTCAACAGTTAGTCTCTTGCGGCTGGGAAGAGTTAGTGATTTAACAAAGTCTAAATTGAGATACTGTCTTTTTTTCCTACTCATCAGACATTATTTCATCAAAAATACTCTGCATTTTATTTCTTCTGATAATAAGCAGCAGCTATTCAGATCAAACTTTTTATTCTAGCAAGTTTTTAATCACTACAGAATTAATATAAAAGGTTTAACACTGCAATGTTTTTAATTGCATAGCGAGTTCCTCATTCTAAAATTATTTAACACCTAACAATTAAAAGGCAATGTGCTTGTGTTTTTCAACAGCTTTTTTTTATATTCTCGTGGTTAAAATTAAGTAGAATTTCTAAATTTTCATCAGTATTGTAATCCAGATAGACTGATATAAGCCCTGCATGATGAAGATGGTAAATCAGAGGCAATGATGCTACTAGAAGTGCACCTCACACTACTGTGGATGAGTTTCCTTTAATGTTAGCAGGAATCCTCATATTATAGATGAAAATTATGACTGTTAAACCATAAAAATTGATAGGGAGATTTTGAAGAATGTGCCCTATACCTGATTAAGTTAAATCCAATTTTTAAAGCTACTTAGGGTTCAAATGAGAAGCATTCCTTTAAAGCTAAATGTGGAACTCTGTATCACTAATAGCCAGCACTACTGCAGGAAGAAGCCTAAAGACAGCTACAGGATTTGGTTTGCGACACTATTTGTTTTGTTTATAGAGCCTAAATTGTCTGCTGCCTCCTCCAATGCAGTACTATTCTTTATGCCTATAAGGTAACTTGCTATAACATGCTCATTATGAGATGGGAGTCACAAGGAAGCTCTGGAAAATCTCACAGGTGTAGTCAACAGGCTAACGTTATTTGTGCTATCAAAAGGGTACCAACAGTGTGTTACCCTTCTGTGTGCTTGTTCCTGAACGATTTGCCTCCGAGTTGTCATTTTTTTCTCAGTTAAATGTAAAATTTTTTAAAGGGTTTTGACATGTGACAGCAGCTAATAAGCATCTTTAATGAACAGCAGGGACCTGTCAGCCATCATCAGCTGAATTACTAAAGCAAGGAATCCAGGAATAAAAGAAAATATTAATGGCTACAGATTTCCACCTACTCTGTCAAGATCCCATCAGCCGTGTCCCTTCCCTCAGGGGTGTCCCAGAACACTCTGGCTGTCAACTTATTTGGCTCTGCAATTTTCTCCTTCACGCTTGGGCACTGGATTCTTGGTGGTTCTGTATCTGTTGAAACAAATATGAGATAAATGTGTACGGCGAGATTTGCTCCAGCTGCTCATTTTCTCCACACCTCTCAACCTGTCAACATCCAGTAGGACCATCTCTTCCCAGCCTCCTGGACACCTGACCGCCCTCCCAGCCAACGCAGATGCAACACACACTTCCCTATTGCTCTCCTCCGTGTGTGCTTTTGTACAAGATGAGAATGATTAAGCCCCCTATACAAACAACTAAGCAAAAAGTAGTTGTTGTAACTTGTTTATGTAGTCCCCAGTCAAAAAGCAATGTAAGCAAACAGGCTATATTTAGTTCTGGGCTCTAAGAAAGGATGCATGAAATTGTACCCAAGGAGCCTGGACTTTCTGTTCCCCTCTCTGCCTCTCTTCCTTCGCTGTGCAGCTGCAGTGGTCATTAAGCACATGTGCACTGCACATGTGAAACACTTCTACTGAGAGCCTGTTGGTTGTATTTCCTGTAGCAATGACAAGAGAAACCAGAAGTTGGTATTTTGGAGAGCGTGGCCACTGTGTTATTACTGCATTTGGTAATGAGTTTCTCAAGTCATTCTCATAGTGTCTCATAGTGCAAAAGAACAAGTAGACCAAGTAAGTTTTGAATATCAACTGTCTCCAAGAACAGTATCACTGTTATTCAGGGATAAGAGAACAGTGGGAAGGAAAAAAGGCACCGGTAGAAGATAAAGACGAAGCACAGCTGCTCTTCAGCCACTCTCATTGGCAACAGCAGAAATATGTGGATGAACCAAGCTCAAATTTCATCACAGTCACCAGGTACAAAAGAAAATGTCTTTAAAAGTTTAGTCTCAGGGGTTTGAACACATCTTGGATTATGCCCCAAATTAAGTCTAAATCCATGGAGTAACATGATGGCTTTAAAATACAAATAGAGACAGAATACTCTTTACCTGTAAACAGAAGACAGTCCCTAAAATGCTACTCATTTAAAGGGAGGCAGGCCCGAGTTTTCCATTTGCAAGGCAGACATAGAAAACACAATGTGGCTTCGTTTGAAAGAAACAGCAATCAGAAAAGGGCTACGTCAGTATAAAGCATCAAATATATACAATAATTTTACCAACCCTCACATTCCCCAAGCAGCAATAAGCAACGTTTTGTACCAGTTTAACTGGCTAAGGAGAGCCCTGGCCCAGCTACTTCAGGCTTTCGATGGTATCCTAAGAACTTGGAAACATCAGAAACTGTCTGCCTTGGATTTCCTACTGACCAGAGCAGCTCTCTGAGACAGGGCTCCAGAGAGCGCACCTGGCTTAATCCGCCAGGGGAGGGACTGTGTGGGTGAGGCGGCGAAACGTGAGGTAAATAGGTGAGGTACCAAAGTCACTCACAACAGGAGTACTGCAAACAGGCAGTCACAAATGCCTTTTTTTAAAAAAAAACAAATAAGTTTATTTTTCTACCATACTGGTAAATGATTCTTTTGATTTCTTTGTAGATCCTACTAGAAGGATCTTAAAGACTTCATACTACAGCTAGTGGAGCCATCAAAAATGAACACCAGAACGCATCTTTTTTTTTTTCTTTATGAAACAGTAAACCTATTTACTTAACTTTTCCATTTTGTGACCTCAAACATCTTTCATTCCTGCCTCGTTACCTGCTGCAATACTGTGAAAAAGAAGGCTTTCCAAACTTAGGTGAGTATTTCTTTTGGTCCTTTCAGATGCCTTTTAACATTCAACAAGCACTAAATGAGCCTCAGGGATTAACAGGCTTTTGCAGCAGGCCAAGAGAATGCAGTTGTCTCCCAAAGAGGCTTCTTTAACTCAAGTGGCCACTGGGACGTGCTGCACCGAACAGCTCCTCTTTTATTTTTCCCCCTCCTTTTTTGCTAGTACAAATTTGCAGGCGAACTACTGCATATTAGAAGCACCTCGGCCAAGGACTGGAAGAAGGAAGACTGGTTTAAAAAAAAAAAAAAAAGTAAAAATC
Organism: Tinamus guttatus; assembly: GCF_000705375.1. The sequence continues at coordinate 99,516 of NW_010587530.1, read as the reverse complement.
ATTTAAGTGCAGACCGGAGAATATCCCATCAACTCATCAAGTGACAAAACTGAAAAAAAGCCTCCCCAAAATCTTCCAAGTATGAAGTGGGAGAGAGAGATATTTCTTCGCTAAGAAGCAGCTGATACTTGGCTCCACACTTGGAGCGATGGCAGCATTTTATCAGGTCAGCAGTGAAATACCACATTTTAATGCATCCTTTGTAACTTTGTGAAGAAAAATGCAAGGTTTTCAAATAGCTCTTAATTTTTTTACGCACTGTGGCACTGACCACATCAAACTATTTAAAAACTTGTTGACTACCTCATAGTTTGTTAAACATTGAGGTTTATTTGCTTGTGAGTTCAGGATGATGAGAGGGCGCACTCGAGGGGAAAAAAAAAAGAGGGATGGTATTAAATGTCCAGTGGCTATTCAGGAATCCAAGCGAGGCAGGTAAACAATCTGCTGTTAAAGAAAACGCTCTCATTATGGACTCCTGGTGACATTAAGCAATGGCTGGAAGTTGCTTCAAAACATCTACTCTGTGCCAAAAGCGAGCACAGATGAAGAGAATCAGCTGCCTGGAAATCATAAAAGGTTGAGTGAAAAGCTCTGCTCTGTTTCACCAGCCTCCTCCGCACGGCCCCGCTCTGTGTTTTGAAACCCAGTTATCAGGGCTGGGGCGATGCATGATTCCCCGTGCAGAGCCTGTTTCCAGCAAGGCAGCGTAGCTGGAAGCGCATCGCTAACTCCCTATCACTGCACTCGTCCTTGGGTGCGAGTTTGAAGTGGTGACAGCCACTTGCCACGGCCTCAGCTGGGAAATGAAACCTTCTCAGAAGAGAAAAAACGCGGCTCAAGTCTTTCACTCTGCTATTGGAAAATACCTTTTCAATCCATGTTACAGTGAATTAAGGATATAATGAAAATGTTAGCCAAGTATGTATTGGCATTTACAAGGCAACTGGTTCTGTATTGAATTGTCTCTCAGGTATTTCAGTGCCATGAAGGATGTCTCTCCTCTAACGTGAGGGACAGGGGTCAGGCTGCTTGTTACCACAGAACACTCTCAGTCTGTAATGTCTTCCTTAAGGTGTCCTTTAGCACTCACTTATTTTCTTGAAAAAAAAAAATCCATGCTTTTCTTTAATGAACACATGCTTTAGCAATATTCAACTGAGGCCTTTCCTACATGGATCTTCAGGATTGCACTGTGAGCCCCAAACAGTGGGCAGTTAAGCAGTGCAAGCAAAAGGGTGGCCAGTGGGAAGTTTTCACAGGCCTCAGATCCCCAACAGCTTTTCTTATTACTAAATATTTTGCTAATTGCAGAACGCACGATCTAAGAACTGGGTGGGCACACAGATTAGGAAGAGGTCTTCACACTATATACTATTATCAGAAATACTGCTGTGGTTAGTAGTGGGTTACTTGGGATTTGCAATCCTGTCCTATGTAGCAACCATCGTGCACTTCTGGACTCAACATTAACAGCTACCGTAGCCTTTTCAGCACAGCATCATTTGCAACGAGCCCTGACCCTACAAACAGATGAGGTTCTCAAAGTGCCAAGGAGTAGAGAGGACAACAATTTATCCTTCCCAAACTTAAGGGTTTGTTTTTCTTCCTCAGCCTACGCTACTGAGAGAGACTGGGTTTGTCTTTGTAAGCAAAGACAAGAGGCCCTAAGCAGCAAGATTATTTCTTTGTACATTTGGACAATAATGAGTAACAGGAACACAGATTAAAAATCTCCCTGAATGTAAATCCACAGTGGAGAGACTCCAAAGCTATTTGCTAACCTAGACGGAGCCACAAGCATTTCAAGGAAAACCAAATTATCATACACAAGAAAACACTAAGCACACAACTATTCTACCACCCACAAATGTAAATGAGCAGCAGTCAATTCAGACAGCCGAAGAATACTCTTCTTTGGGGATGGCTGTCGACATTTTATCAGAGACTTCCCAGAAGCAGCACTGGGAGACAGGAAGCTTTTGGCTTCCTGGGATGTGGGCAGATCCGACACTCACCAACGCAGGAGGCTGGCCGGCCGCTCCAGGCCTTGTTGTCCAAGCAGGTCACTATGCGGTCACCCTTCAGCTGGTACCCTGGTGAACAGTAGTACTCGCACCTGGAGCCAAAGTAAGCACCGTCTAAACATTTGAAGCCTCCATTGGTTGGCATGGACAGGGTCGGGCAGCGCTTCTCTGGAACAGACAACAAGCATTTCTGGAAACTTCCTAGCCCCCTGTAGAGCGCCATGCATGTGGGACACTGCACAGAAACAAAGATGCAGCTCGCAACATTCAGTGGGGAGCAAGGGATGCTCCACATGAGATTTTTCACACTGTTCTCACTAGTCATGTTTCAATTTACAGACAGGTTAGCCTAATGTGATTTACCTATTCCGTTCCTCTCACTAACTCATTTAGCTCAAGAGGCCATTTAGGGATCTGAAACAAACTCTTCCAGTTTTTAAAACCAAAGATGGACGACATTTTACAGAAGTATTTGGCTCTGTCATAAAACTGTTCCTGCAGACCCAAATCCGACTCATTAAATGCTCCATGATCTATCCTCTGCCAACAGGGTTTTTGCAGCACACTCTTTATGTTTGCCACACCTTCAAACTGCAAGCACTTCAGCAAGAAGCTAATGTACATATCCAAGCACACTGTCAGTATTTAGGTTACAAATCACAGCCAAAAGATCACTGTGTTTCTTTTCACCACCACCACCTTTTGCCTCACAGCTTTCAGCTATACCAAACACCAAGCCCAAGAGACTTGATCATCTACTGAACCACAGAACAATTCACATGCACAAAATTAATGGCTACTTACGTTTGCACAGCACTTTCCCAGACCAGCGTTTGCTTGACTGACAAATGAGCTGCTGAGGGCCATGCAGTTCATAGCCTTTTTGACAACGAATGTCACATCTTGTACCCAAAACATTCTTATAATATTCCCCTTGAGGTGTCCTGCAGTTTGCATAACCATGTTTCACCTTAATGGGAGAGCACCATGGTGTTTCTAGCACAGAGAACAAAAAACACAGAATATTTTATGAAGTACTAACAGGCTTAATCACAAATATAAAAGCATTTCTTTATTCAAGGTCAAGAGAAGAAAGTAAAATCTGTTTTGAAAAAGCTACCAATCTCCAAAGTGGAGAAGTGACATTGTGGTGAAGTTCTCCTGATAGCGCCTACCTGAGAAGGTCAAAGACTTCAAAGACTGGTAGCTCTTTCCTTTTATAAACATTCAAGAGAGCATAATTACATGGGGTGGGGAAATCAGGCAGTGGAGTAATTGTGCCACCATGCGGACAGCTTGATGACGACTTTTTTTTTTTTTTTTAAATAAAAACTTTTGGTATCAAAAGTTTGCATTAGGAAGTCATCTGGTTCAGCTGAAGCTGTATTTTTGCCACACTTAGCTATTTTACTGCCTATTAGGAAAAAAACAAAATCAAAAAACCTTGCAAAAGAAATTATTGCGCTAAAGGACATTGATGAACGGTGATAGCTAGAGCTCTCTCACATTATGAGGAGCATCACTTACATCAATCATACTGCCAAGATGCCAGAGCTCTGTGCATACATACCCCATGGATCAACACATCTGTTCAGGATTCAGGTGTGGCTCCAGTTTTGCAAAATTATTTCCCAAGTTACTATACAGGAATAAAGCTAAACGGAAACTTGTAAATTATGCAAGACCAGTAGCTCCCCTGTTGTTCTTAGCAGGTCTATGGCACTATAATAAAACATTCTACTATTCTTTATATTACCAATAAAAAATAAGCTTTCTACCAGCAAACTTGTACAGTACCATTGTTATTATCTGAATGAAAATATCCAACCTAAGCAACTAAATGAAGAGCCCTTGAAAAAGGTCTAACCTATTCAATTCATCTCTTTATGGTACTGCTTTGTACCTTCCAAGTGCAAAGTGTGTACTGAAGCACTACGTATGTGTTTCCCAGCATTTCCTCTTGCCAAGTCCTTGGTAAGAGTATCCATATTCCTTTATGAGCATATTATGCACCCAATATCTTCAGAAAAGGACCCAGCCTGCCCCATTTACATCCAGTTCTAAATGTTCTCCAAGTCTGGACTTTGGGCATTGTACACGGACCTCAAAAGCTGGGTGGAGGGTCATGGAAACCTGGCCTGTGCTGCAAGAACCACCTTCTGGATGCTCCTGGGCCCATGGCAGCAAAAATGATGGAACTGAAAAGTGATGGAACTGTAAAGTCAGAGGAAAGCAGAAATTTGGCTGGGACAGCATAGCTTGTGTTCCTACTGAATTTGTGGAAAAATGAAGTGTATGTGTTGGGAAATAGAGAAATAAAACTGACCCTTTAGTAGTCTGTTAAGGCCACACTCTAAATGCAGATATATGCATCTACAGAGTTAAGACCATCCTGGGACACAGATGTCCCATCTTACGTGGGTGCAGCAACAGATAAAGATCTCCCATTCACAGCAAAATGTTTCCAAATGTTTGCTCATCTTTGACAAGTGCGTGCACTGAGCAAACACTCCCTCCGTGACTAAGCCTGCCCCTTCTCACCTCCAAGATTTGAAAAGGATATAGCTAGGGGGAGGAAGAGACTGCAAGGCAAAAACAGAAAGATGACACATCCTAAATCCTATGTGACAATATGAGACATGTGGGAAGTATGCAAGAGCTTGGGTCTGCAAGAAAGGTTAAAAAAAAAAAAAACACTCTAAACAAAGTTTTCACCTTTGTCCTTACGAAGTCTCAATAAAAAAATAAAATAACTTCTAACAAACAGCAACAGTTTAGCAGATGCTTATTACTAACTCTTAATTCCTGCACTCATTTTGCACATTTTTTTACATGACCAAGATCAACTTCATATCCAAATAAACACAATCAATGCAACATCTTCATATTTGCCATACACAGCATATTTACAGCCAGTGTAGAGTACCTCTAAGACATTTTACACTTCCCCAACAGAAACTGGGTTTTCCAGCTACATTTTGCAGTGCTGTCACTGGAGCAACAGAAATAGCATCCAGTGAAAGTGGAAAGACTGATTATTGAGCTTCTGATTACTCCAAAAGCACATTCTTCTGGACTAACCTGTTTCTGAAGTAGTTTCCTGTTGCTGTGACATGCTTATTTTCATATGTTAACCAATAAATCTGAAAGTCTTTTGCAAAGATGCATAAACAGAATTATTCCTGTTTTTACCAAATACACAGTAACTGCATAGGGAGATCAGCTGCCTAGTCTAATTGGAGCAGTTGGGGCCTTTCCCACTTACTGCAGCTAGTTATTACACTCAGTTTTTCTGCAGAAGGTTTTAAACCTTAATTTGTTTAAAACAAACAAACACACACCAAAAAAACCCACCACTGACTAGGGGTGCAGCACAGGGGGATGAAGAATCAGAGAGCTGTCCTAAGGCAAAAGCCCAGCCTAAGTAAGTTTTGGGAAAAATCAGTTCAAGTTATTTGTGCCTCATCTGTAACATGCAAATGAGCACACCTGATCTCATTTTCAAAGGGGTCTAAGACAAATATGCTACGGTACATCAGCAAAAGCCAATTAAAAATATTCAAAGCATATCCAGAGCAGCTGTGTCAGGTCCTGCAAATTCCGTGAGTTTTTCCTGAGAATTTTTGTGGCTTCACAAACACTCTCACCTGGAGTAAACAGCTGCATGTGTAAAGGAAGTGAAGTTCAAAGCACAATGGAATATTCAAAGAAAAAAATAATCCCTGAGGTGGTAGGAGCCATGGTGGTCTACAGAAAGAAACAGAGCAAGGCTCCTTGGGAGACCTAATAGATCTTGTGTTGGATTAAATGATATGTCTAGGGAAAAAAATAATAATAATAACAAAAACAAAACCGAAAACAGACGTGCTTTTGGATGCAGATAACTTGTAGAGCTTAGGAGAAACATCTGTTTGATGTAAAACGTTATTACGCTTCCTCTGGAACGGAAAGCAAGTAGAAGCAAATGGGTGAGGCAGGGCTAGTAACAGGGCAGATATCTGGTCTTGGAGCAAGGGATGTCACCGAAGAAACAACAAAACAAAATTCAGCTAGCTCGAAGAGCTTATGTGTCTTAAAGCACTTCAAAAGATACAATGTTTTAGATCAAAGTTTGTTTATTTTAAGCAAAAGCACATACTGCTCCTCAAAGGCTGAGTTGCTGTTGTATTTATGGTGTATTATGGCTGGGGAGGCCCTGAGGGGCCATATATCATCAACTCTCCCCTTCAGGACAGTGACATCTGGGTCCCTAAAGGCCTGGGGAAACAGAAGATGTGGGGTGGCAAGGCCTCCCCAGCATCACCCCCAGGCCCTCGGGAGCTTCAGCGCTCTCACTCATTTTGCACATGCTGGCTGGGCTGACCTGCTGGCTGGGCCGACCTTCACCAAGGAAGCCGGGAACGGCCCTCCAAAAATGCTGCGGGCCGGGGAAGTGTCGGCAGCGTTTCTCCGGCAAACGGAGCGAGCTGGGAAGCATCCAGACGGAGACAAAGGGTCTGGCAGGAGGTCGAGCCTCCACGTACAACCCGCGGCGCTCGGTTTGCGCGGATGCCGAAGCGGGCCTAGTGACGCGCCGGCTCACGCGGCCTGCCTACGCTTCCCTGTCTTCCTCTCCTCCCTCTTCCCCACATTCCCAGCCTAAATAAGTATCCCTATTTACGAATAAGCCTTTTAGGCTCCTCGTTGTACCCTCTTAGCTTCACATCGCCCGCTCTT
>NW_010587530.1:72791-92762 GCF_000705375.1 Tinamus guttatus | reverse complement strand
AGTGAGGCTTCCAAACTTGGGGGAGTTTTTAATACTTCCATGAATGAGTCATTGTTTCACTTACCCCAGTGTCATTTTGGCTGACATTAATATAATTCATTTTGGATCCCCGTGTAAAAGAAATTTAGACAGAATCTGCATTTTGACTACTTGCCTGCCCTGGCATGAACTGGCACTGATTTTTCTTCATAATTTCTGGAATTCTCTAAGTGTCAGCAGAGGATTACATGTTAAAAGGCAAACAAAAGCACATTTACCCAAGTCAAGCTCTGGAGAAATATTTCTGTGCATGTTTTCAAACAAAATTTTATATTGAAGAACTTCTTTTACTGGGAAGAACATCAGGCATTTATTAAAAAAAAAAAAAGGAACAACAATCTGCAGCATCTGTGCTTTCCTCTCTGCTGCTTATAAATGTCTGAATTACTTGAAAACTTACCTCTTATTTAAGGTCTATTTAATTTTCTCTAGAATATCAATAGCATACAACAGACACTCCGTGCCCAATGCTTTCAAGTTACCAAAACCAAATTGTTTGGGCATCTGAGGGATTTTGACAGAGAACTCGGGGAGACACTGAGACAGATGCAGACTTTTTAAGCAAATGAATATATAAACATAAGATTTACCAGTAATGATAAAAACTTCCCCATCTTACTAAAGAGCAATCTCTTCTGGAATACAGAAGAAAAAATGAATTTGATTTATAGAAAGGCAAATCCAATGACTCATTAATACACCTGCACAATTTGAATTTACAAAATTTACATGTTCATTAGTTAAACACACTTTGCTTAACATTTCAGGTTGCAAGGTAAGCTGAAACAAGACCCATTTTAAGGAAGAAAAAGAAAAAAAGGTCATGAAAATCAAGTTCTCTTGCATGTACTTCTATACATTATCATCAAGAGGCGCAGTTTTTGGGTCAGCTTAACATTGATGATTTAGCCATGATGTATGAAGAAAGAAGAGAAGCTATTCCTAGATTTTCATGAACGAGCAACCTTATTTTCCAAGAGCAAAGGCTGTGGACAGTGAAAATCAGTACCTGGCCTAACTTCCACTGTTGTAAAAATAAAATCTTGATCTAAAAGCCAGGAAGAAAACATGGAGGTAGATCATCAAGATTTTATAAAACAAGAAGAGAAAAGTAGTTAAGCTCTCGGCAACAGCTGATTCTTATTAGCACATAGGCAAAGCATTCACCTTTATATCTATTGCGTGCATACACATCTTCATCATCTTCAAGGGGTGAATATCCCGATCCTACAACACAAAATAAAAAGAAAACACTGCAGCAAGAAAGGAAACATATATTAAGAGAGGGTTTTGCAAAAAAGACATGCATGATTAAAATGCAATAATCTAAGCAATGCCATCAGCATCGGCCTCCTTCAAGCTTAGATTTATAGCAGAACCAGTTTATAGTGAACGTGGAGTGATTTGATAGGCAAGTGAAATCAAAGTCTCCTGGTGTTGTTGCACAGTGATGTTGGACATTTTACAGCTCCTTGGCTAAGGAAAGGCCTCCACAATGAAGCTGATCTACTGACCAGGGGAGCCCAAGCGAACAGGTACAGCAAGGATTTCACTATAAAGTGGTTCCATAGTGTCAGAGGCTGTTAACAGCCATTAGGCCAACCAGCTGGAGGAAAATGTGCTTAACTTGAGAACAACTCTAATTTGTGACACGAATGACCTTCATATAGAGAACAGAATGGTGAGATACATTACCTGCAAACCCCAGTTTGGTATCAAGTCTTCTGTGGTTGTACAAACTGAACACATAGTATATACTATATACATATAGTATATACATAGTATATACTATAGTATATACTATGAGTACTTTGAGTATATAGTACTCAAAGTACTATGAGTATATAGTATATACTATGAGTATCATAGTATATACTATAGTATATACTATGAGTACTTTGAAAGAGCTGTGCAACAGTTGTAATTTTATAGCAAAAAAAGGCAGCAATTGCTTTCTAAAATTCTGTTATTTACCATGGGCAGAAACCATCTAGAGCACCGTCATCCAAGTAACTCACTAGTAAAATATGCTGGCTAGGAGTAAGGCCTTCAAAATATCCTTATGTGATATTTCTTTAAGATCAGAAGCCTTAGAGCATAAAGTCTGGTCCAAAATCTAGCTGAGTCTTTTCCAAGAAGAGGGGTTCACACAGATTACTATTCTGAGAAGTATTTCTAAAATCTAGCGCACAATAGCCAGATACTAGGGAGGCTTAGCACAAAACTTCAGAAGTTTTTCGGCCACAGTATCTGAAATCACAACTACAGATATTTAATCATCATTTGTTGAAGTCCAATCCGTTCTTTAAAAGCTACGGCCTGAGGTTGGGCTAAATGCAAAAATTTAAGTACCTCAACAAGCTAGTTTCATGTGCAGAGCACCAAATTCTCTGCTGAAATAGAAGTCAACAGCCATTAATGACTTGGATGATTTAGCACAAGGTTAAGAGTTACCAAAACATTATCTTTCTCCTGTAGATGAGTGTCAGCATCTGTTAACACATTCCACTTAACAAAAAAAAAAAAAAAAAAAAAAAAAAAAAAAAAAACCACTAGTGAAACTTTACTTTAGATCTTATGCAACCTCTGAAAAAAGTCACGTTGTTATTTCACAAATTTTTGTATAACCAAAGCTTATTGCTCTCACTGGGAATCCTCCTACCACTTCCAAGGTTTTTCAGCTCACATATTACAAAGCTAATTCCAATCAGTTTCTCCCTTAAAATGCAAGTGTTTACATAGCACAGACTTGCTGTTATTTGGAACTCTCTGGGGGATTTGTTTTTATTCATTTTTAACTGTTGATGTCTAAACACTGATATCTTAAAAACTTCTCAACATCAAAACATTAGACTGTGCTGCATTTCAAGTCTAATCCTATACTACAAAGAGCAAGTTGTGTTTCCCAAGGGCTTCATGAAGATGTTGATATGTTAATGAACACTCCTCCAAGCACCAGGTTTTCTGTTGGAATTAGGACACTTGTGGCTAATCACTCACCCTGAGGTTTACAAAAATGTTGCCTTAATGCATTCATTTTGAATGGTCCAAGTTTTACATCGCAGAGAGATTCCAGTACCTATATATCACTAAAAGGTAAAGCAGCACGAGCTGTTATGTATTTAATTCTCCTTTTGAAAGTCTTCTAATGAAAATTAGCCTCAAGATATTCACTGCTCTTGCCCAGAAGTGAGGCTTTATTTCTTGCATGTTGTGTTTTTTTTTTTTTTTTTTTAAAAAAAAAGGGGGAAAAAAAAGCAGAGAAACCTGCACCACGATCTCAAGGCATTTACAGCAACTTAATGCACAGAACCACTGGATTTTCCTCCCATCTTCGCATGCTGCCCTCCACAGCCGGCGCAGAGCACGCGCGCCGCCCGCCTCAGCGGCCTGCAGCCCCACTCCCCGCGGGCCGGAGCAGCGCCGCGCGCGTTGCCGCTTTACCTCAGCTTCCCACCCTGCGAACAACAAGCGTCTCTGCTTCTTTGCGCAGATTGAAAAGAATAAAGTCCGTTTGGAGCACGCGTAATTACTAAGACGGGCAAGGACTAACTACTTAAGTACTTAATTAAAATTACCACAGCATAAAATCTGGGTAGTTCAGGAAGGAAGTCACAAACAACGTGCTGCCTTACAGACGTTACGCATCATGGTTTATATTGCAGCAGAAACCTACAAAAACTGGCTGCAGATTTTGTTACGGCGGTGTACAGGCAAAACCCACAAAACAACGCTTCAATTTGCAGCTCAAAACTATTATCAGATGGACCTCTGGAATCTGGCGGTCACGTTTGCGTTAGGAAGAAGCGACTTCTTCATGCACTAAATCACCGCTATTGCTTATATCTGGTGATAGCACAGGAGAGCTTTCTCCTTTCTTGAATTTTATTAAGGCTTACAGTTTTAACGAAATTATGTGCAGCCTAGGAGAAAAGGTTCAGTGGGGAAGCATCGGAACAGGCTGCCCAGGGAAGTGGTAGAGTCACCGTCCCTGGCAGTACTTAAGAAACATGTAGATGAGGCACCTAGGGACACAGTTTAGCATGGTCGGGATGAGTTTACAGTTGGACTTGATGATCTTGAGGGTCTCTTCCAACTACAGTGATTCTATGATTTTATTAGTCTATCCTGCTGATAGTGCAGGCTGCTGAGTGGCTGGTGGCAGTCTAAGTAAAGAAATCCACAGATACAACTGCAAAACAGGCCTAGGGGAGCTGTAGCAGTGAGTTGGGTTGGCATTCAGGTGAAGTTAACATCCTCTTGCAAACATAATTCATTATTAAGAGAAACGTGAGTATTTCTCGAAACATTTTCATTAGGTGTCCAAGCTGGCAAGGTCCTGAGACGCTTCATCATAAAACAGTTACTAATTTCCACAAAGCTTAATCCACGTCAAAATGCTTCAAGGGCATTTTCTAGCATTTTGCATTTGCCTGACCCACTCCACGTGCTGTCATGTCAGTCTCCAAGACTCTGCTTCAGCACTCCTTGCTCAGCAAAACATTTCAGCACTTCCTCAATTTTTAAGTGGTCTCACCAGTCTCAAGGCTACTTGTCTGACCCTAAGTCCACTCAAAATTTTAGGTGAAGTTAAGCTTCCCATGAAGTATTCTGCTGCTCGAGCACCACAGCGTGCACTGAGCAAACGCAGCTTCTCACACTGTTGTCAGACGGCTCCATTCCACACTCGTCCACCAGCACTTGGGCTCCTGGCCCCAGGTTTCAGCACATGGAAAAAGAGGGGGAGGGAAGTCTAGTTGTGTATGTAGTAGAGTGGTGCCCAAATAGTGTGGAACAAGATCCTTCTGGTATTTCTAACACCCAGCCACCCTCCCCTTCAGCTGTTAGGAAGCCTGCAAGAGCTCCGAGACGAGAGCACATCACACTGCTACCCGAGACTGGCTCTCAATTTGCCACTGTATGTTTAGCCAGAGAAGGAACACAAATGCTGTGAGGTTTCAGGGGAAGTTGGAACAACTTCTGCTGTCTCTCTGTTTTGTTCAAGGTCCAACTTTCTCAGTTTATTACTCTTTCTTCAGCCCATGCCCCTAAGCAGAGAGAGTTAGTGCTCAAGACCAAGGCCCACCACCCTTATGGGCACCAACGCAGGCAGAACTTCTGCAATGGGTGGATTACACAAAGAAATCAGACATTACACAGCGTTAAGCTGCAACTGAAATACAAATCTGTAATTAGAGAGAGAGAAAATATATATATATATTGTCACTTTCCACCACTGAGTTTCTTTGGCCTGTTTTCTTCCTCACACTTTTGCTAAGGTTTTTCAGGAGCCACCTAAATTTACAGTATGCACTGCTGTAAATTCAGCAGCTAAGACTGATGTGCCAGCTGCAGCTTTATGCTCTCCTGAAGCCTGAGGCCTTAAATATAGCTCCAATTTACTTAAATATATCCCTCAGAAAAGATCAGTGCATTTCCAGTCTTTGGTACAATGCTAGGAAATGGTAAACAGAAAAAGCAACCATAAAAACACAGAGCTAACACAAATTTCCAGTTTAGTTATAATTCATAGCACAGCCAAAAGAAAAAAATGGTGCTTAAAAAAAAGGAGGGGGGGGCTCCTAATGCAAGTGGGCACATTACACAGAGAAACACAGCAGGACAAATGAGCCTAAATGTTCATCTTCTCTGGTCTGCAGACATGAGCCCCAGCTATTCTTGACACTGGGAAAAACAGGCCACAAACCCTCTATGAATTTCTTCGAAGCAGAACAGCGGCTGGGAATTCCTTCCACACTCCTGAACACCTGATCAGGCCTAGCATACAAAAAAAAAAGAAAAAGAAAAAAAAAAGACTAGTTTTCATCAATAAATTAAAACATTTTTTGCCTCACTTTTATATTCTGTGCTACCTGAAGCCACACCAGATAAAGGAATTTAAAAGTGGGCTTTAAATTTAGCAGGCTATAAGACTTTTTCCGGTAAGGCAGGGATAGGCCACGTTAAGACATCAGAAATCTGGAAGACATGTACCAGGAGGCAGAAAAAGCAAGAGAAATCACTTAATAACTTTTGCATTAGAGGGTTTTACTTTGTGTGAAGATACTTCTAATCATTCTATGATGGTGATAAAAGCAGAAAACCATGTTTTTATCTCATTCTGTAGTAATGGAACATCATGTCCCAGTTCCACTGAGCTCATTCTTACATGTCACTGGCTTCAGTGGCATTCAAGTATGTTTAAAAGCTGTCTGCCCACTCAAGTGTTTTGTTGCAGGCCATCTGTGAGACTTGGAAATATATCTATCTCCAATCATAGATATTTATTGATCTCCCTATATATCTATAAATACACAGATATATAAATCTATATTTGGTTGGAGAATTCACAGAACAACTAGTTGCGACTAGAGTCAGTCAAATAAATTCCTCTATAGCCAGACATACTGATTCACCTTGAATCTTTCTACAGGTGGGTTGATTAAAGAGCTTCTTTAAATGCAGAAAATCTAATGGTGTCTGCTCATACCAAACAGCGTTCAAAACACAGTCTCAAGTCACTCAAAAGATAATGTTTGCTCCTCTCTTTCCACAAAAGCTAAAAATTAAAAGTATCCCCAGTAATCCTATGTGCAGCCCAGATTAATTTCCAGAGATGACTTGAAGTCTCCCTGCCTTACAGAAACACCCGGATAGCCACGTTCGGGCTCCCAAGCAGCCTCTAGCCACACGCCACTTCTGCCTCCTCTTGCTGCTGGTGTCGGTTCTTGCAGGAGAGGAATCCCAAGAGCGGCTCCGCAGGGCTGCACAGGGATTAATGCACTGCACCTCGGTATTTATTAGGCAAACACCGTGCTTTAAATCACAGGTTTTAACTTCTTTCAAGAGAGATGGCTGATATAAAACTCTGCCCAAGCAAAGTAGCGTCTTTTTCTGAGACTGACAGTATTAAAGCACAAGCGAAAAGCAGAACAGAAAAGTTTCAGAATTATCAAGAGATATTGGAGGTGCCCAAAGGTTGCATGCTGGCAGTCGCTTTTGCTTTGGGGAATAAAACCATTTAATTATCCAAGAAATCATGAATCTAATTTAAAGAGTGCAGATGCAGGTTGTTTTCCCGAAAGAAAAACTCTGGCTGCTCCATATATTCCATTGCAAATACAATTGCTTTTACTCCAACTGCTATGTAGCGTTAGGAGGAGCCGCGCATTTGCACATCGCTTACATTATACACAGAAAAGGACCAAAGGCCTTAGGAAACTTTTTCTTTTTTTTTTTCTCCTCTCCATACACTATAAACTTAAAGCACTAAAAACCGAACAACCTTTATTAAAATTTCTCCGTATATCCAGTGGAAATAAACAAACAAACAAAACACACACACTTCCAGAATCCCAGTTTGGGTGATTTGCTTTGGATGCTCTTGTGATATTTCAAGTGATTGACTTGGGAAGTGGGAATTTCACCACATTCTGCTTAAAATAAATTTGAATTGAAAAAAAGAAAAAAAAAAAAGGAAGAAGTAAAGAAGCAAATGTATATGTAAGCATCTGCAAGTACATGGGGAAGTGAATTCCAGCTCGATTTTTGGTGTGCATGTGCACGGTAGATTTTCGCAACTGGACAGAGAAAGAGCTTATCAGACTCTAGCAATTCTCTCTGCATCTTATTAAAGCGATGGTAGATTTTGCCCTGCAGCAGATGCCTAGTTACAAGAACAGCCACGTCTCACACTTACTTTATTGCTGCGCTGGATGAGCATCATCAGAAAGCAGCACGGCCCCTGGGTAGAGCAACAACCAGAGCTCGGCAGTCTGTGATCCCTCCCAATACGACTGAGGCATTGAAAGTAAGCACACAGGGAAGGGATTGGAGAGCAAATGTGCCCTTTGCTCAGGCCACAAAGAACCCAGGAAAAAATGACTTACTGATTGCCAATAAAGTACTTGCTAAAAACCTAAAAGTTTATCTCCGTGATTGGGAATGGTTACAATACAACACATCAGTATCAGAAAGAGGAGAAAAAGTATCACAAATACGATGAGATGTAAATCACTTCAGCTGAACCGAGTGTACGTTTGCAAGCCTACCTGTTTAAGGAAGGTGAATGCCCTGCATTGCATCTATGCACAGCTACAGCACATTTGCTAATCCCAGCACTCACGAGTGGATCAGGAAGGCAAAGCACATGTTACTCACAGTAGCTCTGCAGTTATGCATGGAAAACACAGGCAGCTCAGGCCAAAGGAGAACTTGCAATCTGTGTTTAAAAGAGTCAAAAAGGAGGCTCTGAGGAGCCAGTCCACATGTTGCCTCTGGTCTGATTGCTTGTGAGTTATTACCAGGTTCCTTGCTGCTCTCAAAAAGCAAGATTCACCAGTTTTCAACAGCAGAGCTTGGATTCTGTCTCACCAGGCACAGGTGGCCCTGTGGTCTCTATTGCCTTCTCCTGCTCTGCAGGTGACAGTGGTTTTCTACCAGCTGGGATGGCTGTGGCCTTCAGGGAATGGCATTAACTGTGTGCAGCTGAGGTCGACAGCCAGCCTTGCCTCTGAGCTAAATGTGAAATACTGAAATGCTACCAGCAGTTTGAGGCTGAGCACATCTGCATGGGGATGCACATCTCCACTGGGTTTTCTCCAGAGGAAAAGGCGAGAGGACAGAGATGACAGCAGGGCAGACCTGCTCCTGGATGCACAGCCGCATCTTCTCCCTGCATGTGCAAAGCACCTAACCAGGCCGAGACCCCAAGGCACCAAACAAATGCTATTCCTTACACATAACATTGATATTCTCAAAGATGCAGAGAAATAATTCCTTTAGGCATTCTGTGGAAAGAAGTAAAACCACCAGCAGCTACCTAGTTGGGCAAGGAATGTATAGGTTGCAACTCTCCTTAATGAGAGGTTCCAGTGGGAGAACTTCGCAAAGAAATGGAAAACTAATCCTGACCTATTCTAACCGATGACACATGGAAGAAAATGGATTTTCTTTTCTTAATGCAGCCAGTGGAAACTGGCACATCTCAATATCTAACTAAAGCACCAGGTTCACTATTTCTCTCTCTTTTCTTTAGCCATAAGTCACTTGTAAAGGTTGTAAAATATTTTTTAAAATAGCAAGAAGACTGAAAGAATTAGGCTTCCTCAAAAATAGTTCTATGTTTTAGAATCAGATGCTTCCCCAACACTTGAAAAGTGGCATCAGGAGCCACCTCTACTCCCCAGGAACAAGGTCCCAGCAAACAGGAGCAAGAAGGGAGTGGAAAAATGTGAAGTTACCCGTTGTGGCCTAATCCTGCCCTTCAATAAGTGGAGTGGTGCTGTCTCTGAAGCAGTACAACCTACTGCACGGAGGACATGGCAGTGAGCTGCCCAAAGGATCCCCTGCACAAAGTCTCCACCCCGAAAATCTGCTGTTTAAGACATGATACCTGCAAATGTCCTGCAAACAGAGAAAGCAGTGGGAGCTGTTGGTATCAGCACTAGAAATCCCTCTTGGATTTTCTAAGAAGTCCAGGGCTATTCATGCTTCCCCAGTACTTCCTAAGAGTGGTATCAGAGAGAAAGACCAGGCACGGCACCCGCAAGGAAGAGTTGAAGGGAATATTACTGCCATGTAAGGCGGTAAGAAACTAGCACAGAAAATGGAAAAAATAGGTGGGAAAAATGGGAAGAAAATCAATAAGTAAGCATAGTCAAGACTCAGGAGGTGTGAATTTATTTCTGAAGACTGGTATGCAAAGAGCCTCAAAGCAAACAAATTTTTACACTGTGGTCACAGGCAAAGTCACAGAGGTTGTATAAGCCAACTGGTTAGAACTGGCTGGCTCATCTTATTTGAAATAAGAAATATTCATCACAACCTGAGGCTGATTCAATAGTAGCTTGGTATAGCCAGCATGAAATAATGCAGTTTTCAAAAGAAAATCTGAGTTATCTCCCTCTAAATTATTGTTCATTTCTCATTAGTATTGCCCTAGTTAGTGGTATTTCTCAGTTAAAACAATATTCTCCAAGGTCTTACTTTCACCGTAAAAACAGGGTAGGAAATTTCCTTCTGAAAGTGTATCTGACAAGGTTACCTAAGAATATTGCTTTATATGCACCTGTTTCACTTATGATACAGGTATATCATTAAAAAAAGTCACGAGAACTTTCAAAAATAAAAATACCATAATTTGACACAAAAGACTTCGATCTTTTGGTGATTCTCACAGGTTATATGTGCAGAAATTATTTGATTTTTGAGAAATATCACTTTTATACTAAAAAAAAAATACTGTCAACAAAAGAATGCTTAGGAAGCCTGCATCTTCCAATTCTCCAAACTAGAAAGTGTATACATATAATAAACATTACATCTTTTTTTCTTCCCTTACAAGAAGATTTTCTTGCTCTTTGGAATGCTAATTGCTGATTTAATATAAACAGTAAACTGGCAATACCAATACAATCACTTAAATTAATGACCCTGTGCACCAAAGCCAAGTTTCTAGAATTTAAATGCTACTCTTCTAGAAGAAAGAGTGAAAATTCATTGTGACTAACCAGAAATTGCACAAATGAACAAAGCAGTCAGAGAGGGACTCTAAAAGAAAAGTTTCTGCAGAGAAATCTGTACTTGGCAATTCTTATACTTGGCTTTTCAAAACCCGTGAGCTTGAAGACAGCATGTAACAGAATTTTCCCTAATATCTATAGTAAATGTTTTTTAGTAAATGTAAAAGGGCTTTTTGCGCCTCGCAGGGGTTGGAGGAATATAAGGAGGACTATATTAAGATATCCAAAGGTGTTGGCCAGCACAACAATCCTAAACACACAAAAAGATGATTCTCCAGCTCTTCTGGCGCTCTGGCACCTCAATCCCAGGCCTGGAGAGACCTGCCCACCTTGGCTCCCATCCATAGGGCAGCATCCTGGCACCCACACGCCTCCGCTCCCACGACCAACCCGGAGCTTTCTGAAGGACATTGGGATGCACCTTCTCCAGTGGCCATGCTGTCGACAACAGGACGGAGCTGGAGGGTTAGGTAGGAGGTATTAAGTGTAGCTCTGTTACAAGAGGATTACTGTTCTCCAGGCCACTTAGGCTAAGAGGGGGCTGATTATGAAGACGGTTTGGCAGGAGCGATCAACACCGGCAAACAAGCTGGCAGACAGCTACAAGGAGAATTACAGCTACGAGGTCAGGATTTACTTACAATAATAAGGATATAGTCCTTTAATCACTTGTTCTAAGAATTTTAGTTATTATCAAAAGCAGCTTAGTACAGAATACAGAAGAATTTCTTAAGCTTCATAAATACCCTGAAGACAGTGACTAGAAGATCTCAAAAAGAGAAAGCCAAACTCACAGCAGAAGAGATTTTTTTTTTTTTTAAAAAAAACAGATCTAGGGTTTTGTTCGTTTCCTAGTCACACTGTCAGGGCTTCCTTCTCTGAGCTTCAAGATATTTTGCAATTTAAAGGAGTGGGGCATAGAGCAAAGAACAGCTGTTCTTATTTTTCCTCATGAACAGAGCACAGCAATACCATTAAACTTCTCCCTACATGGTCCTTCTGACAGAAGCACCAAGGCCTGGAAAATTCACTCACAAGATCTGAGCGTGCAGATTTGAGTTTGAGACGGACAAGCTGCAAACATGTCAAATAGACATTAAATATGAATGTAAAAAGGAAGTGCATCGAACACTAGGGAAAAGAAAAAGCTCATAAAGCACTAAGCCATTAATAATTTTCTCATAAAAGATGATCTAAATCATTACTAAGAATTGTTATACTCCAGAAGAGCTGCTGGACATTGGCAGGACCTGAGCCTCAACAGCCCTAACTCTAAAGCCTGCTCTGCAGAAGTAAGAAATCTAAAAGCTGCCTCCCCTTCCCCCCACCTATTTTTTTTTTTTGCAGCTGGAAAAGATTTGACTCTGCAGGCCACTGTCTGTCTCAACTATCCATTTTTATTTCACATTAAAAAAAAAAATAGATTCCTTTCAGACTGGGAGTCTGCATGGTTCCTGGAAAACGTCTTCATGACTTGGACCACCCAGCTAATAACGTGAAACTAACTGCCCAGTCACTCCTTGATTTAGAGCTCTTCAGTGCTTTCCACTGGCACATCTGAATCAGTGCCCCAATAAAGGGTGACAATTTTGAGGTGGATTTCCACCACAGTCAGTGGGCCAAACAGTAACCAACTAATAACAAAGCAGAACAACTCTCAGGCCTTCAGTGACATCCCAGGGTGGCACTGGGCGCTTAGAGGTCTGAAAGGCCTTGAGGCCATTTAAAGATGCAACCTAAAAAGTCAAGGACCTTGATATATGTCAAGTACCAATAAGAAATTCAAAATTTGGCTCCTGACACCAACTGAAACAGAAGTTGTAACCAAAGCAATGCTGGGGGAGACAGAGAGACTGGCCAGAAGAGCACATGGGTAAGTCCAGAACAGGCACAGACCACGCATTTCCTTAAAGAGATGTGGGAATGTCCTGCAGCAGTTTCATAACTAAACACACACTTCTACTTAATGTGATGCATTGCACATACAACAGCAGTAATAATACTTGGTGCTTATAGTTCTGTTTTTTTTAAGCAGTTTTCCAAGTGCCCTCTCCTACCAGATAGACCCTGCCACCTCCATTTTACAAAGCAGAAGCTGGCACAGGTTAACTAACCTCCTTAACGTCACAAAAAAGAAAGCAGGGGTATGAAGCAGCAGCAAACTACCAGCCAGATGCCGGCACAACACCTTCAACAAGTCACCTTTTCTTCCTTGCTTCTATAATATGAAATGCATTTAACTGACAACAAGGCCTGCATACAAACTCTTTTTAAATGGAGACACTGATTTTTTTTTGCACTTTTTAAAATAATAATAATAAAAAACACTGTTGGCCAGTTGAATCAAGGGTCACAGGTGAGCTGAGATACCAGGCAGGATGCTACACGTGTCCTAGTCACCTTCAATCACTGCGGACTCAACTCTTCTCCCAAATCCCCAATAGCTACACAGGTAAAAGCTGGATATCTGCGTACCCAAACAGCATTTTTACAGATAAAAAAGAATTTCCTTTTTTCCAGGCTCACCACAACCACTGCTAGAACAGACCCAGAAGGCTCTTCCCAAGTAGCAATCACATTGTTGGGAAGTAAT
Source organism: Tinamus guttatus (assembly GCF_000705375.1). The sequence continues at coordinate 79,607 of NW_010587530.1, read as the reverse complement.
GAAGAAGGAAGGAACAATCCTTTCCAAGTCCACAGCAGGCAGAGGTCAGGAGAGAGGTAAGGAACACATTTACAAGACTGCGATAGGCAGAAAATGTAAAAATTAACTGAATAACTCCCATTCAGCAAGAGTTAACTTCCTGGGACACCCACATCCACTCCTTTACCAGAAATAAAAGTGTGGGAGGCAAAATAAGAGTTTTTTTCCTTTTTTTAAAAAAAAAAAAAACACTGCATTGCCCCTAGAGCTCATGGCAGGCATGTTGTTTCTGGTATCTGCCTCTGGGCAGCTAAGGACAATGAATTGTCTCTGAACCAGAATGTTTTTAATTTTGAAGAATAGCTGGATAGAGGCCTGTTAATTTTGGCCTGCTTTGCTCAAGAGGGACACAGAAGAGCCAGGCAGCCACAACGGATGGTCTTGAGATGAGAGAGATTCAAATGAGGCGCATATTTTCAAGCACAATGCCCCAAATTTGCTTGTCTTTTCTCTAAAGAAAATATTTTTTTCTGAAGACAAATATAATCGGCCCAGGCTTACAACTTAACTCCGACGCAGGAGTTGGAAGCAACGTCTCATCCTGTCTGGCAAGTCACTGTCAGCTGGTCTGACAGAGAACCCCTGCGGGTCACCCACAGAGACCACAGCGCCCAGGAGGTTAAAATTCCCACGGGACAGCCAGAAGGGAGGCAGACGCTGCTAACAGCGACTCACTTTGCCAGCCCGCCTTGGCTAGACGCGGGCTCGGGTGCACCAGGCAGCACAACGAAGCGCAAAAGGGGGGAGAAGCCTCGATACGTGACCGCCCTCCAACTACGAGGCCAACTGCTCGTGTGCCTGTGTACAACACGTCTGAATCCTCCACCTCAAAAGGAAAAGGCATCTCCTGAAATGAGCAAGAAGAGGGTGGTAAGCGGCAAATGAATCCAGTGCGTCTCCCTTCTCAATTTTTAAGGTGCCTTTTAAGAGCTGTGTGAAATTTCAAATCAGTCAGGACTGAAAAAGAGATTTCCTTCTATCTCAACATAGTAAGTTCAGAGGCTTTGGAATAAAATGAATTATAACACATTTTACTTATCATATATAATTTGGATGATTGAGAATTCCTCCACACACACACACATTTTTATCCACTGCAATTTCACAGAATCACAGAACGGCTGGCATTGAAAGGGGCCTCTAGAGATCATCTAGTCCAACCCCCCTGCTCAGGCAGGGACAGTAACAAATCTCACTGCAATATATTTTTTCCTAAAAGCTACAAAGCTTTCTTCGGCCTCTCTGGAAAGCATAGGTGCGCTCTTTGCAAAGCCACAAGCCAAGGGCCACGTCAGACCAAAGATCCATGGGTGCTCGGCGTCGCGCCGGGCGCGCGGGCTGCTCGGGCAGCACCTGAGCAAACAGGGAGGGCAGCAGCCAGCAGAGCTCACCGGGGGATAAGCTGCACTTGGCTGGGGTGTCCTGGAGGGAGGGAAAATAAGATTCAATAAAAACACACACAAAAAACACACACACAAAAAAAGAAAATAAAAGAGACTTTTGGGAAAGGGTACAAAGGAAGGCAAAGTAGCTGTTTTTCAGGGTCGCTTCTCCTAAGCGATGGAGAAGAAGGCATCAAAACATTACTCAGAAAAAACAACAAAAAGAAAGGATTAATGGCTGTTGATAAACACTAGCCTGCCAAACCCGGGAACACAGCACTGCTGCCAGTCTTTCTAATAACTTCTGTGTATATAACACGGAGGAAAAAAAAAAAAAAAACCAACAGAGCCAAATAAGAAGAAACTTTCTCCTGGAATAAGCCAGCCAGCAGAGAAGATTAATTTTAGCCCCAGTGTGGCACCAAGAGGTTTTGACGGCGCGTTCAGCTCGGCACAGCGGTGCTGGGGGGCTCTCCCACGCTGCCCGCCGTCCCCTGCCCTCTTCACAGGGCTCGAGGTCCTGCCCACAACTCGAGCTTTAAACACTTTTACACATTTCCACCAGGAGAAGAACTGCTGGAGGAGGAAGGAACACTAGCAAGGAGATGATGGTGGCTGGGGGAAGGATTGCTCACCGTTCATCTGTACCCTTCACACACCTCCTCGTTTCACACCGGTGCATGGCAAACTTTACGCAATTTATTTTCAGGCATAAGAAAAATCTCATCGAGACTGTGCAGACAAACTATGGAAGACACTGGTAGCAACGAGCTTCCCATATTTATTAACTTGGGCAATGTGAACCTACTTCCCGGGGTGTCTCAAGCAAGACAAAAATCCCGTCTCTGCATGCAGAGATATGCGGGATGACAAGTTGAAGTTGTTTCAAGCACTGGCAGAGTTTCTAAGTAGCTATTTCAAGCTACAGGAAAGATCAGAATCATGGAAGTCAAAACCTGCAATTTGGAGCCACTTTCAAGGTACTGCCGCATAAATTTCCAGTTTCAACAGCTTTAACGGCGCTCCTTTAAATATAACTAATAGTTAGAAACGGTGGCGGGGAGCTCACGGCCAGCCAGCAATGTTCTGTAAGCCGAGCTTTTAATTTACTGAACTAAAAAAATTTAAGTGAAGTGAATGCCTTGAGAAACGGATGATCCCAGCACACTAAAGGAACTCATACACAGAATCATTTGAAACAGAAAATTAAAAGCAAAACAAAAATATAGATATGGCTATTTCGGAAGCAGAAAAAAATCACCCAGTAGCTAGGGGAACACATCGTTTGTTACCCCAGCTGGTAAGAGTCATTTATATTCTCATTAGTTTCACAGAAGGACCATGAGAGATGCAAAGCCTGACAGTATTAAGTGCAGTATCTCTTGCAATAGCAATTCCAGTCCCGTTTCATACAGCTGAGCAGCTACCAGGAAAGCAGGTTAGCACCTCAAAGCCTAAGCAACTTGCCTAAGGTTATATATCAAACACATAACAGAGCCTGAGTTTCCAAGCCAGTGGTTATTCAACAGAACGCAGACACAACAACGTGCCGAATCTTGTACCCCACTCCCTTACAACAGCCACAAATTTGTCCCCATTCTTACTCATCCCATTCATATTTGTACGGGGAGGGGGGAAACGCATGGTTTAACAGCATTCCTGTTTATTTCTAAGCACCAGTTTCAACTGCCTGGGGGATGAGGAGCCTACAGCAAAATGCATCCCAACGTTACCAAACTCTTCAAGATATTTCAGGTTATACACTCACCCATACTTTCGCAGCCAAGAATTTCCCCTGTACTGATGGCGATCTCCACCGCAAGGTTTTACAAACACAGTATTTACAGCCTTTACATATTCAGGAAGCCCTGGTTGTGTCTGCTACCATTTACTACTGCAGCAATGGACACGGCCGCTTGCAGATGCCAACACTAACTGCTACCGACTAAGTTTTGTTGCCCGCACTCCTTGGCAAGGTATTTTTCACTGCAAAAAAACAACCAGACAGCTGAACAGCTCATCAAAAGCACCTCAGAAAACTGCTGCAATCCCACTCTTGGTTTAGGTGAAACCTCCTTGAGACTTCTCGGACACAGAAGCCCCCAGATGCTGCTCAACAGTAAGCAGGGCCCCCAATGCAGCCTTGAGGACCTGATTATTTACAGCGTACTCAGAAGGAAATGCACTGGCCTGTGCTAACACTTACAGCTACGAGGAGTTTTCAGTGGGGAATCACTACTGCTCATGAAGATGCTCCACTTCACCCAAGAAAATATGCAGAGTCAAGGAATTCTCTATTAATACAAATCAAACATATATGTCGCACTTAAGGACACTTTGAAATATCATTTTTCTTAGGCTTCCCTGCTGGTGGAACTTGTATTTATTCATTCACACAAAGTCATTCTGCTATCTGGAACTTTAGGAGGAGCCAACTGGTCCAAAGCACAATTATTAGGATGGAGCTGTGACTTCGGGCATGTTCATCTGTCTGCATTCATGGACTGCAAACTATGTGAGGGCAGACACTGCCTTCCTGCTCTGCATTTAGACAGTGCAGCTCGTGCACCCACCCTACCACGACAGCACTCGTGCACACTCAGCTTTGCAGGGTGCACAGGACCAAGAACATCAGCGGATCACAGTACTTCTGTGAAAACTGTCTCCAAGCTTAGAAAACGGACAGCAAAGTGCATTAAAAAGTCCCAAAGAAGAAGCCTCAGCTGACAGAGTAGGCTCCATCCTTAGCAGTGCACCCAAAGCACCAGCTGCTCAGGGACCCAGGACTGTCCTTGCCTCACTCTGCAATCCAGGCTGATAAGACAGGAACTAGGAGTGGGAATCAAGATATCAACAGCAATGCCAGATTTTTTAAAGGCTGCCATGCGACTGCAAGCAATCTGAAACATTCATTTCTTCAGACTTTTACTCCTACTCTTTGTATATTAGCAGTATAAACCCACCTGGACAGGGAGCATCTCCCTCTCTGGCTATAGCCCTGAGGGCTCTCACCAGAGATGCCGCCTTGAGATGAGCTACTCTTTCCAAAGCCCAGGACTCGCGTCTATTCATAAATACTGAATCCAGTTATATACACATTTATGAATATACCACACATATATAACACTCTCCAGCAAATTACATGTCATAGAGTTTTTAAAAATTCTTCTGCTGGTGCTACTGGAAGGGGTTCAGGCAGAGCTCTGATGACAACAGAATGGAAATCTACGCTGATTTTCACAGCTTGAGAAGCTAGTAAAGAAAAGATAGGAAACCGAGAAAGATCAGAGACTGATGAGAAAGAGTCACCAAAAAGCTAATCTCATCCATCTCTCTCTTTAGTCCCTATGGAAGAGGTTTGAAGCTTTTTTTTTTTTTTAACTTCCAAAAAACATGTCTCCAAAATGCTCTTTAGTCCCTATGGAAGAGGTTTGAAGCCTTTTTTTAGCTTCCAAAAACCATGTCTCCAAAACGCTAATGAAGGGGAAACACTTTCTCTTACCGATGCCATCATAGATATTTCATCAGAGTATATATATCTTATGGGCTTTGTATGTAACAATGTGTGTATAAAAAGGCCATGGGAATCCTTTCAGGATTTGAAAGGACAGCTTTCACATAACGTAGCACCAGCTCCAAATGCTTTTTTAAAAACAACTTTATTTATTTTGTAGTCTCCTCCCTAATCACAAAGAGATCATAGATAGGTAATTCAATGACATTTCCAGTCTGGATTTTTGGAATACAGAATATGGTTTGGATTCTTACTGCCTACCATCAAATACCACAGAAATCTGCTTAGGCACCTAAATTGATTATTATTTAATATACTGCCTATCGTGGTATTTAGGTTACGGACCACAGATGCTCCACTCTTAAGAATTTCAGTTTCAGCAATTTATTAATTCAAGGGCTGATAAGACTATTTTCTGATATTTACAAACTACTATGGAAAAATAAGTAGTTTTGCCTGAATCCGAAATAAGATTGTTTGGCTTTACCTACAAAACAGCCAAGTGTCCACTTCCTGGTAACAGTGCATTAATATACATGCACGGTATAGTTTGTACACAGTATATGTATGGTATAATTTGTAGGCAGGAGGGGTACAGGCACATGCGTCCCACAGAGACCTTTCAAAGAAGCTATTTTAGTCTGCTCAGTGTGACTCTGTGACCTAGCTGCACAATTATAGACCAACATGGTGCCATTAAGTATGTATTGAGATTTTCATTAGCTTTCATATTGGGAATAAAGATTTGAAAGGATCTCACATACTTCGTCTAGCACACAGGAAAACAAAGAAAAGAAGCGGAACCTGGACACGAAACTCTATAGTAGGGTTTACAAATACAGCTGCTGGTGATTTGAGAACTCCTTGGAGCCTTGGCCACTAAGCGTAAGACTTTCAAATGAGTGCGAGCTGAAACAGGCAGGCTATTGTGTGGCGAAAATGAGATTTTTGACATAGGAGAAGTTACATTCGGCCTTTTAAGAAGAAAGAGAACTGCGGGATATTAGCATCCACTGTAGACTAATTGCAGACGGACATCCACCCAAACCGCAAAGCGGAGCAGTCAGTCCTCCTAAGGGGATAGCAAGGAGCTTGGCAGTACAACCATCCTCAGAAACACCAGGACAGAAATTTCTGTTGTCTCTGTTGATTTAGCAAACGATGTGTCCAATACCTTAGTGTTTTGTGCAGAAGGAACATAAACACGTTCCAGCATCTTTCACGCTGGAAAGCAGCGAAGCGAAGGATGCCAACAGCCATAAAACTGCCAACGTCCCCACAGCAACGCGGGGGCTCTGCCGTTTTACGCCTCTCCACGGACAGAGCTATCACACAGGGAGGAACGACTGCGCGTTACCGAAGGCAGCTGATGCCCCCAGACACGCACCCTCCCCAGGCCCCTCACAGCACGCAGCGCTGCCAGCGGCATCGCACACCTCTGCTTCGCTCCGGATCGCTCTCCTACGCTGAACGCACCTTTGCATGGACCGGCACCCGGTCCCGTTGCGGGCGCTGCCCGCGGCTGCTGTTCCCGCTGGCTACCCCTGTTGGGCTGTCACCGCGTGCCGGACAGGCCGCCTCTATCGCAACATCTGTACCGTCCGCAGTGCTCGGGCTGACAAGATACAGCTGTTTTGGCAGAGCAGGAGGAGCCGCGTGCCCTTTCGCCATGGGAAGGGGGCCGAACTGCCGCTTATTCCCGATTTTGCTGAAGCACACGCGAACAATCGTAAGCGAAACAACACAGCTGTCATTATTGGAAGCGTGAGGGCTCAGCTAGATTCACCCTCTTGTCTTCCACAGCGGAAAACGCGCTTTGCTTCAAGCGCGGGCAGGGAGCCTCGGCGCAAGCCCTTCACGAGCCAAGGTCCCACGCGCGCC
>NW_010587530.1:56400-72513 GCF_000705375.1 Tinamus guttatus | reverse complement strand
TGGGAGAGCGGCCCCGCTTTCCAAGGGGGGCGGCCCCGCTTTCCAAGGGGAACTGCCCCGCTTTCCAAGGGGGGCTGCCCCGCGTGCTCTGCGGGGTGCAGGTGCGCGGCCCGCCGTGGGCAGAAGTCAGAGCCAGATCCTCAAAAGTCAGAGGACTGAGCAAAAAGTTGGAAGCTTTCGTACCCGCCATTAGCTTTTTGAGCTGCCAGGGTGGTGTCAGGTCGCGTTTTTGGGCCTTCTGCCATAACCACAAAGTCTAGAGGGATTTTCGTTTTTCTTTTTTTTTCCCCTCCCAGATGAAAGCAAATTCACTGGTCGCCCTGGCCTGCAGCAGCGAAGGCTTCAGGCAGAGCTCAGTGGATGTTTCAAGACTTAACGATTAAAGCTTGAGACCTGACAGCTCGGCTACAGCTCCACTGAAGTAAATTCCTTTTTCCGACCTTAGAAAGGTAGCGTCTAATGCATACTATGAAGTGCTGAAGGTCTGGGAAAGCCCTGGCCCCAGCTGCTGTGCTGCGCGTAAAGGCTTTGTGGGCCAAGGCAGTGAGGGAGTCAATATCCTAAAGATACCCTTCTTCCTGGGAATATCTGCCGTAATATTAGCAGCAGAGCACAGACAGGGAAATACTACCTAGTGAGCCTTGGATTAGAAGTAAGGGACACCAACTTCCAGGAGAAGGACAGCCATCTCTCTAAGGGGAAAGGCTCATCTGGAAGCCGGGAGAGCGGAGGCGCCAACGCAGGCTGCTTTTGAGGCTCCAAAGCAGCCCGAGGAAGACACGGGGTCACGCTGGTAACTGTAATGAAAATCCGGATGGGTGCCGTGAGTGGGAGCTTTCTCCAAAACAAGGAAAGATTAAAAAGGCCAATGTTGCTCAGTTTGAAAAGCGGAAGAATAAGGGTTAGGATAAATAAGGTTTAGAATAAGGAAATGCTTTAGGCTATTATTATTGGCACAGATATCGTAGAAGATAGCAAAGTAAACAGCTAGAAATCTGCAACAACCAGTGGCAATCTCTGTGCTTCAAGGTTCAGGCAAAAGTTCAGGCCTGGAATGTGCTACAGGGATGGAGGTAGCTGTAGCATCTGCTCACTTACCACTTGTTACTGTTTGATGTCTGTCCTTTAAGTCACGCCTTTCCAGAACCCTTCAACAAGATGCTCGTACTCAGAGCAGAGGGTCTGCACCAATAACGGTGACATTGTAACAGGAACTGCTGCCAGCCGAAATCTTGATGCAGCTGCACCTTCTCCATCAGCTGTTCTGACACGCTCCCCATCACAGCGGTGCCAGCATCGCTCCAATTTACAGCTCCAATTTAGATGCCAGCGTGAGCATAACTAGCGGTGAGAACGTGTCCTTCAGGGACTGGCGGAAATTAGCCTTGGAACGCAGCCGTACCGAGAGGAGCGTTCACTCAGGTGGGATTCGTTTGGAATTTAGGGGTGATGCATCTCTTATTTCATGTCCTTGTTAGAATGATAGCTATATGAAATCACTGCCAAACTGAGAAATTTGAAAGACAAGCTGGAGGCATCTTTAATAAATATAACAAGAAACCTTTTTGAATTATCACAAATTGCATTTTTGTACAGTACTTTTTAAGAGAACTTTTAATAGGAAAAAGTATTAAGCAATGTATTGTAAGGAATGTAATAAGCAAATATCACATTTATTGAATTTGAAGGCATAGCTTTGGTCATTTTTCCCCCATTTTAATTTTCAAATAGTTAGAGGAAAAAAAAACCCAAATATTTAAACATGTGGTTATTTGCAATTCAGTGACTACCAGCCTTACATAAGCAATAAGCATCATGGTTATCACTGAAGATTCACAGTTTTTGACTGTCTAGAGGAAAACTAAATGTAGTTGCAGATTCAATAACGATATATTTTAAAATTAACCAACATTATAGGAGGAAAGGAGTCTCAGTTTAATACATAGTTAGACACACAGTAAAAAGCACCTTTTGGAGGTAAAAGATACACTCTGATTATGCGTAGGAGTTAATTTAAGCACATAATTTATCTTTCATGCTGTTTTTGATAGAGGTTCGTAAGTATAATTTTGTCAGTCTGTATCTTTAGCTGTAACTTTGCTGTGGTTACAGTGAAAATAAAATGCAGCTTTTGAGGGAAGAAAGAAATTCATTAAAGTACAATCCCTAACAACACTTAGCAATCTGATTAAAGTTTTCCTCCAAATGGTAAAAGAAAAAGCCAGCAACACAGCTGCATGTAATTAGGTCTTGGAAGCCCGAGCTGAGCTACAATTAGTCACAATGAGAGGATGACAAAGTGGGGGCCCAATCCAGGAAACAGCAGCACGGGTGTTTTTATCCAGCTGAATAGTCTTGCTGAAGGAGGATGCGCAGCTCTGAAGGAGCTGAAAATAAAATGCTGTACAAAATGGTGGTGTGGAGAAGCTTCTGAAACTCTGACAAAAGGGTGCAGAGGGGGGAGGCTGAAATGAGAGGAAAAAAAAGGAAGGAGGTTCTGGTGGGGGCATAGCTGAGATGAGGAGCTGGAAGTGACAATAATGTTAAGCAATATCCTTAGTGTTTTCTTTTTTAGATCAGACCTAAAACTTAATGATATAGTCCGTGACAAAAAATATGTAAGAATTCACAGGCCTGACTACAGAAATAATGTATTTCAGGGAAATGAAATGCTTTTCCAGTCACCGTGCCCTGCCTGTGCTTTCCAGCCCCATTTACTTCTGTGCTCCTGCACTGAGTCTTTTTGGGGCGTCCTGGGGGCCTCATGCTCTCCCTTCCTGCCATGGCATAAAGGCGACAGCTGGACCAGCTCTATTTTGCCACTAACCCAGACTTTGCTGTGGAAAATTTCAGCATGAAGCTCAGGGCGGTCATAGTTTATACATACAAAGCAAGTCTTCGGAAACATCAGTCCCCTTTTCCCCTTCCTTCTATCTGGTAGAGCACGTGCATTGCGGCATTTTTGTAGACACTGATCAAAACCAGGACTGTTTTTTGGGGGGAATATTGGATTCTCAGCTTGGAACTCATCCATGTATAACATTTCTGAGGACGAGATGTGGTATATCAGTAGATAGATAGTTTAACGTTTAATAAATAGATATATTGAACAAGGAGTTCTGTGGTTTTTAAAAATGTTTTAGCTCCGTTAGCATCTTGTAAATTTTTAACTCGTAATCTCTCTTCAGTTTTTGAGGAGTTTGACCAAAAAGAGCTGTGTCTAATCTTTCCATATAAAGTGAGAATGATCTTGAACAATTTTTCTTTGTGTGCAAAAGCAACAACAGATTTAGCTAGATACAGATTTTTCAGGGTTCCTGTTGAGTCATTACTACCTGGTCTTGGAAAACGGATTGGTACCTATATTGCAATTAAAACATAATTTCAACATAGCCTTAGAAGGAAAGCAGACTGATTGCTTGAGTGAGACTTCCTCTGTATAAGAAGTTGAGTAAAGTAGGTCTACCACCAAAGCAGTAATTTCTCCAGTTCTCACCACAGGTAACAGTTTCATCACACTTAACCAGGATGCTGCTTTTTACCTTTTAGGAATTTAGATATATCTGCTAGTGAAAATGTTGTAAACTAGTAGTTTACAACTATTTAGAAGTATACTACAGAATAAATAATATATCTCTTAAAAGCACTCTGAGGGAATTTAGCGGCTATGCTTTAAAGAGAAGAAAAATGTTCCAAGGATGCAGTAAATGGTTATCATTTTCATATCCAACATTTGCTTTAATTTTTCTCTAAATTGCTTAACATTGGAGTTTATTATATAACTCCTGTGGAGGTCCTCTGCACTGCTAATTCAGATATTCTAGATTTCTCTGTCACATTTTTTTTCTATACTGTTAAGCATCCATGCTGCAAGGTGCATGCCATAAATCGGAGTGAGAGGTGGATCCTTCCTTTTGCGGATTAGAGAATCGCAGTGGTTGGATCAGCAGTGCTAGTGTAACTAACTATGTTGCTCTGAGAACCTCAACTTTCTGAGTCAGCTGGGATCCAGCAGATGGGCACAGAACGTGCTTCCTGTGTAAAAAGCAGCTTTTGATACACTAAGCAAATGCCAAAAATGCCAGATGTCGAAGGCCAGTTGTCAAAAGCTGCACAGGTGAGTGTCTTACTCACGAGTACATTCAAAGTGAGCTCATATTTAACCAATAGCAACACAGGATTAGCACGTGTACAAGATTATCAAGACTTAAATTGGTTTAAAATTATGACAAGAATTCCAATGACTTCAGCTACCCTAATGCTAACAGCATTACTTAATCTTTCTTAGAGATGAAGATTAGGCAGAGTTTGTGTATTATATAACTGTTTCCTGGAAAAGAAAGGGAAAAGTTATACAGACTTTGTCTGACTTACTTATCATTGTGATTTTGGGTATATAAAGTACTGTCTAAACAGAGTCTTCTCTCCTTTTCTATTTCTATTTCTATTTCTATACCAATTACATATTTGGAAGTTTACCATGATAACAACATTCCTTTGAGGGAATATCTTCTCTCTGATAAACTTGTAGAGACGGTAGAAGGATAAATTAATCCTGTGCTCCCTGAAACCAGCAAACATGCATATGTATATATATATAAATATGTATGTATATATATGTGAAATGGAAAGTTCAAAAGTTCAGGTACACATGTTTGAACATTCATAAGCACGCATACGTATGTATGTATTAATGCACATATTATACATGCAGGAATATCAGTTCTTTTTAGATCAAACGTGTAGCTAAACTTATACTTACATATTAGAATCTGTCCAACTGTGAATATCTCTGTATACATTCAGAAATATATGAGTGATTGTATGCTTACATGTTTGTCTATTTGTAAATATATGTATGTATAAAAAATCCTATATAAAAACTTTATCAGAGTATTTCAAAGCAAAAAGGGATAATAATCCAGAAAATGTGCATTTTTTTCTGATAATTTTGAATTAGAAGGGCTGATAAAGGCTGAGTATGTTTAACTGCTTTTCGGGGGCCAGGGTTAGGAAAATCGCTGGCTTCAGAGACTGGCTGACACAACTACAGCTTCGAAGAACAAATCCTCCACCTAGTGGTAATTCTGAAGGTGACATTTGAGCGCACCAGGAACTGCAAGGCACTCTCAGCAGCATAGCAGAGAGTTGCAAAATCTAGGACTAGAGATTTAAATTGATACCGTTTATTTGAGAAAGTAAGATAAATTACAGCAGAATATGCTAAGAATAGTTCTACCTGGGTACCGTTTGCTATCATTCAGCTGATGAAGGCCTTTTAATAAAAAATGCACAATTTTATCATACGAATAGTGAATTTACTTAAAATATTTTAACTTAGTACACATGAACATGAAACTTACTTCCCTGAACTTGTAACCATACTCCTTATTCCTGAGGAAGGCATGTAAGAATACATTGAACGGATTTATTTGCTCCTGCTTTTCCCTTAGGGAAGTGGGCAGACCAGCAAAACACAGAGCGGGCGCTGATGTCCAGCAGTTTAGAATCAGCTACGTCATCTTTGTAGCATTAGATTTAAAGGGCAGCTCCCATTCTAAAGCAACAATGTTCTCCACATCAACTCACATTTAGAATAAAGAAATTCTCCCTATCAATCTGTGATCGATTCTCTTCCCTTTTTTTTTTTAAAAAAAAAGAAAGAATGTGAAACTTTTTTTAAGTGAATGAGGATACCATTTAGTTTATTTCTCCCTTTCCACTTCTTTGCTATTCACAACAGTATCCAAGGAGGACAGAAACCACACGTGCATTCCAGAAAATAGGAATACATGTAAATAGTAGCCCGAAGAAAAATAACAGATCAAAACAAAAGTATCTTGTACTCTGTCAAAGGCAAACTCAAGCATCCAGGTTTTTACTATGATGCCTAGTGCGGCAGAGAGACATTTGTGGACTATGTTATATAAAACTTACACTACCCTGATTCTAGGCAAAAAAAAAAAAAAAAAAAGGTCAATCAGAGGCAAAACAAAGGCAAATTAAAATGTGTTCATATGTCCGTGAAACTAAATAATATTTTCCTATGTTTTCTATAAAAAGCATCTGTCCCTTGTAAAGTATTTTGAAAAGTACTCAGTTTAGCATAAATTCTTGATTTTATATTTAGTGCCAGAGCTTGTGTGTTCATAAAAGTGTATTTATTTCAGTAAGGGGCAAACAGACTTCGGATCAGACTTATCAGGGTAGGGCAGATATCTTCATATTGCTTATTTATCAAGACTGAATTTTTGGAAATCCAATCTTATTCAAAGGCCACGCTGGTCATCAGAATAGTGCATTTGTCACTTCTGTTTCTTGGACTAATTCTAAAAACAAACATTCTGCTCATCTTAACCGGTAACAGGATTCCTACTTCTGCTGCTCAGTCTTCATCTGAAGAAAAGGCAGCTTCCCTGAGAAAACCATGGATATTTAGCCCATAATGATCTGCTTGTAGTCTCCATGTATTCAATAGTAACTAATCTTGATTTCACAAAGGATTGTAACTTTAGGCAGGAAACAGGCTCACATGTAGAAAGGAGCTCAGAGGGCAGCGAGCTGTTCTCCCACAAGCCTTTCACCTATGCTAAGAAGAGAAACAGAGAAACATCACGAAGCAACCTGAAGAATTCTTCACACTAAAGAATGTTCTCCTTATTTAAAAAGGTATCAACACCTTTTTTTTTTTTTGCAGTTTTTGTATACATTATCACATTTTTCCTATAATAAAAGCTTAACTGGAGACTGAGCCATGGGTGGTCGATGAATGAAGGGTTAAAGCACAACTGAAACGACAACGTTGTCCAGTTGTTATTGGGACTGATTCTGGGAGGGGGCAGTCCCCTCAACCTGCACTGGTTTCATTTTTTGCATTCAGCATTTCTCTGAAATGAAGCTTTCTGCAAGTCCCAACTGGGCAGGTTACTTAAAGTAAGTATTGACATTGCTGCTAGGTCTGTTTCTAATAGAGCTCCTGTCACATATGACATGAGACACATACTTAAGTAACTTCTTGAATTGGGCCCTACATGTTAAGTAGTTTGGAGTTTTATTGCTGTTTTTCTAAGCCAAAACAGAAAGAGGCATTATTTTTCTGAGTAAACTGCGTGCCCTCTTTAAATTGTGAATCCAAAGCAGTATTTTTACCTAGTTTGTAAAACCAAATAAAATGTTACAGCAGATTATTTATAGTTTTGTGCTAGTATCATACTGAAAGTGGTACCCTGTAGACTGAAACATTAATAAAGTTACTTAGCAAAAAACATGAAATGCCTGTATCCAACTTTTCACACAAAAAATATATATTTTGCTTTACCACACTGAACAGTTAAGGCCACAGCACTCCAGCAAGATTTGGATAAGCGTATCAATTGTCATTATTAAAATTATCAATAAATACCAAGAAAATGGTCCTCATTTTTAAAATCACAGCAATCAAATCAGTTAAAAAATCAACCATCTACAGCTCTAGCAAGTCATAGTTTTCAAGTATAAATTGCAGTATGTGCTTTAAGACTGTCACCTTCTAACATACTGTAACAGTGTTAGAGTACTATACAAGTGGAGGATTTTGTTTTTCTATCCTGGTTAGTCACAGTTTCCTTGGAATTCTCCAAAGTATGATTCTGATTTTCATCTTTGCTGTCTTCACCAGATAAATCTTCCTTTTCTTTTTCTTGTTCACTCTGGAGTGGCTTTCCAGATACATCTTCCTTACTGTTACACACATTCTTCTGGCTTGTTGGTGGCTTTCGTTTAAACAGCGAAAACTGAAGTAGGGAAAAATAAATAAGAAATGGCACACAGTTAATTGTGGAATTAATTGTCAAGAGAAAGAAAAACCTTTAGTATATATCAAAGTTAACTTGGGTCACAAATTTATTTTTGGTAAAATACTTTTTTTTCCCAAAATAAAATGACTGATTCTAATGAAAACAAATCTTCTGCAATATTTGTAACTTAAATGTTGTAAAATAGCACAAATGAATGAGAGAAGTCAAAATAATTGTATTTTATCAAATTAGATAATGCACATTTTCTGCTAAATAATTTAAGGAAAATTATCATCATTTCTTTTCAGAAGGAATATAAGGCAAGATCCAAAAATATAGACTGGGATCTGCAGAGCCCCAACACAGTAAGTGCTTTATATTCTTCATTTTCAGCAAGTGTATAGTCCTGTTAAAGTTAATTACAGTACATTTTTATGTCAGTGAGACTACACACATGCTCAAAGTTAAAGTGATGTTTTGAGGTCTTTGATAGGAAACAGCAGCCAGTCTCTGACATGAGAAGACCCTCAGTCCCTGTAAAAAATTCCATACGAGGTACTGCTTAGCACTTATATTTAAGTTAATGCATGTTGAAATAAACATCAGGTCAACAAACTCAGCTGCTACTTTTAGAGGGAAATATAGTGGACAGCTTTTCTAGATAATGTCCCATAGGAATCCACTCCTAACTTTTCACCTCAGTAACATGTGATTTGATGAGCATCTCTCGTGTGGGCATGCCGCACACGAACAGATAATAACTGGCTTTAGCTCACTTCTACAGACACATGCACTATGATATTTTTTAATAGAGCAAAGTTTTATCTAGTATTGCTAGTTCACCTGAATACATAGTAGCCATTCGTTGTTCAAAAATACTCCCATTAAGCTAAGAAAAGCAATGAACGAAAATTTGTAGGTTGGCTCTTACACTTGCCTTCAGGAAAAAACAAACCAACCCAACCATCAGTTACATAAACTAAGTAGTCCCTTTTTTATAGTTCTTTTTTTTTTCTTAAAATAAAATGAAACTCTTTAAATAATCTGTCTTTATATCAAAGGATTTCTGTAGATTAAAAGGGCATTCTGCCAAGAGCAAACTCTGGAAAGATTAGTTATTTAAAAAAACAGAAGTGATGTTATTTACTTTAAAATTAATTACAGCAATATCTTATTTATTTCTATTCAGTTGTTATTGCCTTCATTGCAAAATTTTCCACTATGTGTATGTGTCCTAGAAAATTTCCTGTATAAACTTCTTTTTTAGGGGAAAAAGTGAAACACTGCATCTGTAAGTATTTTTGCAGTCTATAGTAAAGCCGACTCTTAGCATTTCATAGTTTTGCAAAAATAGTTAGTTGTTTCTACTCTAAGAAAAAAATACTTAAAACACATACTCATGCTCTGTGTTAATCATGATTCTAGTTTTGCCTACCGTTATGTTTATGTTCCCTCTTATGAAATAGAATTTAGCTTTGTTTTCAACCTGACATTATTTCTCCTTTGCATGATGTGATGTTTAATCAGAAGATACCACAAGATGGTAAGGAGGCGTGGGGGAGGTGAGGGTGATTACTGGCTGCTCTCTTTCTCCCTTCAGTCTGTATTGTGTGTCACTTCCAAGGCACATTGCTGTATTTTTATTACTCTTCTATTTTGGAAGGAGATTTTAGTTCTTTGTGAACAGAAGGGATACACTGAGGTCAGTGGGAATTCTGCTGGGAATGCTTAGAGGTGTTTTGCCCTGGCTAGTTTTGTAACAGCATCACTCTCTCTTCTCCTAAAGGAAGGCAGTGACCAGGGGCCCTGTGTCGCTGCCCTCCTCCCTGAGCGCAGCCAGGTCACCAAGGGATGCTGGTGGCATGAGAGGCCCTCACGCAGAGCAGACACAGGCTGGACCTGCATCCAGCTCAGCTCATGCTTTGTGGGCGCTGGGTCCATGTAATTTGGGTTGCTTCTCTGTTGGTCACACGCAAGGTGCACGATTCCTCCTCCGCGCTGAGGCCAGGCCGCACAGCCCTCGCAGATCTCACTGCCTGCACTGCCGGGAGGAGTGCACTCTTCTGAAATGGAGGTTATTGTTTCCCTGCGCCATGAACAATTCACAGCTTTGTTCTTTCCCCCAAAAAGACTTTGACACTGACCTTCTGGTCTACTCTGTTACTTTAACAGCACTGTAAAGAACAGTCAAAGAAGAGAAAATCCAAAGGGGAGAGCAGCTTGTAGCTGCAGTCTCACTTTCACACATACTAAGGTGTGCATGAGAGCTCTGGCCTTCTTCCACACGGCATCTATTTTTAGTTGAATGTTGGTATACTCTGAAATTATCTTAAACAAATGAGATTATCCATTACAGTGGATTATTCCTGGATCAGATGAGAACAATCTTGTAATGCCAGGATTTATGCCACACTTGGTCACACTACTCTGACATTTAGATCCCTCTGTAGGCAATATCCCAACACAATGCCATATAGTCACAAAAACACTGTAATGGATCACAATGCTTTCCATATGGATTTTTCCTCTTCTCCCCTTAAGTGAACCAATCCTTTAGCTACATTTTGGAATTGAAGAGTCAGGAATTATGTGGTACTCTGTAATTTCAAGACAAAAGCATGAAATTTTGAAATACTCATCAACCTACAGGTCTGACAGTCTCTGTCAGAAAAAAATGTTGCTATACATGTAGGATATGGAAGATTCTAATATCAGGATCACAAGCTGGTTCATTCTGATCCCTGGATAGTGTGCTTAATAATGAACACTGTTCCACAACAACCTACGCATACAGGAATACCAGAAAATAATTTCTAATTTTAAATAGAAGGAACAGTCTGAATGTTTATACAGATCATGTAAGTTTTGATATTTTCTTTAGTTTCAGTAAGTGACTTGGTCACCAGTAAAATAAGAAGGAAAAAACAAGACTACATACCTTTTTTCTCCCAACTATTCTTCCACCTATTCCGTCATCAGTGTTCTCTGAAGAATTGTTCACAGTGTGAGTGTCAGTGCTTTCTTCCTCTATAATAATATAAATCTTTATATTAACTTCCTTCTGATTCTTGCAAAGAAGAACAGAAAAAATTGTTCTTCAAATTATTTTTGAAGTAAAAGTCAGTAAGTAAAGTGTGGATCTTAAAAAAAGCAATCAAAATATTCAGTTCAACTTGATGCCAAATCCTGATTATTTTTTTTTCTTTTTTTCAGCTTTATTTATACTGCCCCTATATTATTCTCCAGATACTCAATTTCCAAGAACAGAACAAACACTTACGGCAATGGCAACATATAAAGTCTTTTGACTAGGACACTCATAGTTTCCTCTTGTTGACAGAAGACGGAATGCCTTGCATGCTAATTTTGAGAGTATATCCTAATTTGGAAAAGCTGACTTTTAGGGCAAGAGTTATGGTTCAGCATGAATCTTTATTCCACAGAAACAATTCTGGGAAAGGAAAAGTTTTCCATCTGTGTGGAAGTTCATGTGTTTAAATTTTCCTATACGCCCTGCAGGAATGGTATAAATTTAAGACTAAGTATTAAAAATTCCAAATCACTGGATGATGGGAAAATATTTAAGGATTCATTCTGACCAATCTGTTTTCATTATAAAATATAATGGTATTTACTTTTCTTTCAAATCATTAAAAATTAGTAATGTTTTTGGCTTTCAAATTTCATCTCTAAAGCACTGCTTTACCAATTAATGGCAATAACTGTATTATTCAGCATTTATATAACAGATACTTTAGAAAAGTGCTACCATTTGAAATATTTTATTTGTTTTTATAATGTCTGCAATGGTCCAATACGAGGAATTGTGTTCTTACCTTGATGAATTACAGTGTCTTTCTGAGTAGTCTCTTCTCTCTGTAAAAAAAAATCAATGACATCTCTACTTTTGAACTTGTTAAAAAACTATGTAATTATTAATACCCATATATTATGCATTCCTCCCTCTTCCAGAACCATGACAAGTAACTTTGCATTTCCAAGATAGCTATACATATATCAATATAATATGTAGAGCTAAATTCTCCACAGTATGGCAACAATTTAATAAGAATACATGCTTTTACCTCTACAGTTTCCAATGGGGTATTATTGCTTTTCTCTCCCTCAGGTGTTTTGCTAAGATGTTTCTCTTTTTCAGATTTTTCCTCCATTTCCTCTTCTTTTTCTACTTTTTCTGCTTCTGTTGTTTCATATTCTTCTTCCTCTTCTTTTTCTTCTTCTTGTTCTTCCTCCTCCTCTTCTAGTTCTTCTTCTAGATCTTCTTCAACATCATCATCCGTCTCTTCGTCTCCAGACAAGTTTTGTTCCTTTGACAAGACGGATAAAAAAACAATTGAAACTCATTTGCTGCACAACGATACAATTCTCACCCTGTGTGAAGAAGAAAATACAGAACAGAGTATTTCAAGAAGTAGATAAAATAAGCATAGACACGAGTCCCAATGCAAGGTCTTTTTGTTTTAATACTATAGATATACTATATTATATACTTATGACTCTACTTAATCAGATTTCCAGTACTATGATATATATGCTTTTCCTAACAACACAAAATATATAATTTTTTATAGAAACATTCTGCCTCCTCTTCCAGAAATAAAAGGGCCCAATGCAAACTTCCAAGATGAACTTATGGCAAATTAGGTGAACCCTGCTGTTTATCATTGCATCAGAGTGCCCAGGTGTACTATACATTCTTTCATTCCATTGCTTTTATTCTATGACTGATACAGGCATCCGAACACTATTTTAAATTAGTAAAACTCATAAAACCAAAATATTTCTGTTCTGCTGCAGCCTAAGTCATAAGGGGAACTGGTGAGAATGACAGGCCTGCTCTTTTGAAAGCATGCTGGAAGAATGGGTCTCATTTGGGAAACCTTCACTGTATATTGAGGTCCAATATTCAGGGTGCTGTGTCTCTCCTATCTTTACTCAATTACTTCCTTGTTCCCTTTTGCTGCGTTTTTGCTCATTTTTTGGGTTCATTACGAATCTTTGTGTACTCTTAGCTCATGAGAAGGTAACTTGCTACTCAAGTGGAGACCACTGGCTGTTGTTTCTAGAGGCTGGGACGAAAGATTTTTTAGCTAAGAAATGTAAAGGTATGTAAGAGCTTACTAGATGAGCCTTTTCCTGGCCTGCAGTTTCCTGGGTGAGCTAACTGTGCAGCAAAGTTCATCTGGGGATTAGCCAGAACTCAGATATAGGCAGACTTCAAGAAAAATTCTACCACTTTAAGCTCAACAACACATCTATAATTAAGAATCTTAATGATACCACAGTCATTTAGCCTTCACTGCTTTCATTTTCTCTTTTCCCACTTTGTCCACAGGGTTTTCTGGTGCCCTTCCCAGCTTAAAGGACCAGATTTTTTACACCTAGGGCAAAAAGCTGCACTGTACATGCCAAAATGTGCAGTGGAGTTAATGGGAGTCCTCCACAGTCCTCCGAGGTCACAGTGAATTAGCTCATGTTAACACCAGTGAAGTGTCAAATTTTAATGCATTTTGATATGCTACGTTTCAGTGCTTTGCAACTGTGGGATTTAGTTTTTTCAGGATGCAGAAAAGAAAGGTTTCACCACACTAGTTCTGCTTGTAGTGAAACAGCAAAGAGTAATGGATGGAGAGATCTTTTTACCTCAAAGGAGCGTCTGTAACTTAATCTGACCTCCCATGATCTGTATACCAACCTTCCTGTTTCCACGTGTAAGGGTAGAAAGCACAACTCTGAATCCGCTTCCCCTTCAGTGTCTAACATCTGGGGAGAGCCTGTTGCATTCTGAGAATCCCTGTGAAAATGCTAGCTATCCAAAGATAAATCCAAGATGGATTTTAAGCCATACAGACACACATCAACCATACACTGACACTACAGAACGCATCTGGAAAAATTAAAGTACCCTGGTAGTATGTTTTATTTCTAGCTAGGCTATATAAAATTTAGGTATGAAACAAAAGCATGAATCACCACATGCCATAGGCAGAAAGTTCCTTCTGTTGCGCAACGCAGTGGGGACCCAAACAACGAGCATTTAGTAACAGAGGAATACTGCAGTTCACACAACTGAGCAAAAAAAAAATCCCACTATTTATTCAGCTGAGACTTCTTCCAACTAGCTTTCCAAGTCTGGCTCTGCAACTGTGAATTTCCCTGCAACCAGTGAAAAAGGCAACCTGCTTCCAACGCTGACAGAAGAAAATAAAGCACAAAACATTTAGGCAAGATTGTTTCTGATGCTTCGCACAGCAAGTAGACTGAATGGCGTTGCTCACACACACCCGAGCAATGAGCCATCCGATCCTGTGCCCTCACATGCACCAGCAGCAGTGTCCTTGGCAGAGTGCAAGTGAAGATCCCACTGTGATTTCCATGGGGCTCTGCAGAGCAGAAAGTCCATCTGAGGACACTGCCAACCACGGCAAAAATCCTGTCTGCTGACATTTGCAATAAATATGTAAAAAGTGACAGCAGTTTTCAAGAAGAGTGTGAATATTTTTTGAAAAATATTTGTTTTTTTCTGAGAAAATGGATTTGAAGCTAAACATGTCAAACTCTACACACTTGATTTTTATCTAATATACTCAGACATCCATAATGGAAAGCAAAACCAGTAATTCTTTCACCTAGGGTCTAAGAAAAGTTTGCTTCTTTCATATCAGTGTAGCTCAGGAACAATGAAGAGTAAAAACTGAAAATATTTTCATTTAAACTCATTTGGAAGTGGCATTATTTCCCATTCGTATGGCTCACATGTAGGCTTAAGTAATATTAAATATATTAAATAGTACCATGAGTGCACTGTAATATCTAAATGTTCAGAGATAACACAAGAACTGAATTTTTTATCTTTGCAAAAATGCAAAACCAACTCTGCTGGATAAGAGAGAAGATTCCATTCAGTCTTCCAAGAGAGTGTCAGATTGACAGAGAATTTCTTAGAATGAATATCTATGAGAAAGACAGAATTTCCTATTTTTGTTTCCTCTAGATCAGATTGTTTTCACAGATGTTAAGTACAGTCATGAACTAGGGAAGTGATTCAACCTAGCCATTTTACACTGGGAGAAATGTAAGAATTTGTGGGGCAATACACTATGCAATACGTGTCTACAGAATACAGCATAAAGATAGCTTGATGTAAAAAACATTCCAGCTTTGAGCTACCAAAATCACTTTATCTAGCAATATTTGGTCTAGCAATTAGTAATAATACTGAGTGTGGGCAATAAAAGTAGTTGGGATTTGAGTTCTGAATAAGGGACTTCTCCTAATCGTACCCTGAAAGGGTCACGACATGTTCACATGGAAATTACTGCTCAAAGTCAAATGAAAAAGGTCTTCCAATCCCCAGGTTGTCAATGACTCGGTTCAGTATTAAAAATGACCTAAACTTCCAGCCTAATTACACTCAGTTCTGCCTAGGTCTAGCCTAGTTACACCCAGTCTTCAGCTTTCTATTTACTTAAAGCTGCTTTCCACCTCATCTAAATATTCAAAACATAATATAAAAATGCAAAGCTTATCAAAACTTATTTGCTTTCAGAACAATTTCTCTTACAGAGGTAATAATGCCTCTGAAGATGAACAGTGCTCTTTAATTCTCATTAAGCTGACAGGTGAATCTACTAAAGGTAATCAAGAAAACCAGATCTTATACAAACTTCCTAGGAGGAGGGAAGAATACTTCAGAATACTTCTTTTTTTCTTTCTTCTTTTTTTTTTTCTGTAAATTTGGTGAAAATGCCACCAGAATTAAATGCTTAAAATGGCTCAAAAATGTGTCACAGTATACTAGCCAAAGGGACTTTTCTCCTGTTCCTGGGTAAAGCTAGTATTTATTAACTGGACTTAGAATAGCATTACTCTAAGAATAAAACAATGCTTTAGCAAAGTAAAAAATTACTGTCAACACTACATAATCTGCCTGTCATGCAGACAGGCTTAGAACTGCGGTAAGTCGAACCAGGTGGACACAAACATACAAAACTTGAATAAATAACGTAGAGCACAATCAGTGTGACATTATCCACGTAATATAGCTATAGCATTTCAGAAACTGTACACAAGATCCTACAGTAGTCTTATAGAACTTACAGAACATATGTAAAACTCCGATGTCTACAAAAAAAACATTTATTTTAGAGATGAACAATGGTTAAACTTTATAATAGGTTCCATAGGTTCTACTTACAGTGAACTTGTGTATCTACTTCCTAATTAATTTTGGGGTCTCTCATAAGGATGAGTATTCCTATTAACCTACATAAAGGTATCTAAATGTAGGCATCTATAGATGAGCTAGAGTCAAGGG